>JAVJIF010033837.1:0-186629 GCA_038442645.1 Agave tequilana | reverse complement strand
AAAATCAAAATTAAAAGAAAAACTCTTGAGAAAACTTCTAGAATAGCTATGGAAATGAAGATCAAAAAACCAATTCCCAAGACTCTATTTTTCTTTGATTTTTCAACCCTTTAAAACAAATAAAGATTAATCTTCTAAACCCAAAATCTCTTTCAAAACTTGTTGTTAAAACACTTAAGAAGATTAGAATTTTTGCTCTTGAATTTGTTGACTAAAATAGCTCGAAGAGGTGGGTATATAAGCCCACCAAAAATTCTGCCTGTTGGCAGCAGGAAAGGGCAGTTTTGTCTTCCGGTCGGCCGGCGGTCGACCAGCCAACGGTCACTTTTCTGACCGTTGTGCCTGCGGTCGACCGCCAAGTCGACCGTGCCTAGCCAACAGTCGACCACCCGGTCGATCGGCCCCTACCCGAGAGTGGGATGCTCTCAGCGGTCGACCGCGCGGTCGACCGGCCGATATGGCTAGCCATGTGCACGTCTTCTGCACATCGGTGGAACGTGCCGGTCGACCGGGTCTTGGTCCGGTCAACCGTCAGAGCAAACTGGCCAGGGATTTAAGGATTGAAAAACTTGTCTTTTTATTACCAATTAAATCCCATAAAATCACATAAATTCTACAAAAATAAGTTCTTTTATTATCTTTGAAATATAAATAAGTGTGACTAAAATTCAACACATATTATATACAATTTGAACTATTTTGTGATATGAAAATTTGCCTTAAATACAAAAACTGTATTTTTCAAACTTTGAATTTTTGAAATGAAAAATCATTTTCTCCAAAACTTATGTAACATGATATTGAAACAACTTTGAAGCATATTGTATATGGATAAAATTCAATATACATATAAAGATTTATATCTATATTTTTGACATGAAATCCAATATCGGTTAAACTGATAAACTTGAAACTTGTGTGTGTATTGTGAACTTGAGCATATCAACACTATCTAATCTTTACAATGATCTAAAAATACTAAACTAAACACAATACTGAGGTCTTTTGTAGTAGAACTCCTTCTCCAAGCCGACTCGATCAAACATGATCCAACGAGCTTGACTCCAACAGAGTACTAGAAGCGATCTTGACGCTCGAGCTCTTGAATCAACATGTGAAAGCTCCAAAATACCTTTGTTGAAGCTAATCACCTACTAATATCTTGATCAAATATCTAAACTAAATATCACAAGACTATTAGTAAACTATAACTACATGAGTTAATCATCATCAAAACTAGAGTGAAGGGCCTCTGGGCAACAACTCTAACATTATTGCATGCACCGGTGAGGTCATCCCTCACAACGTATCTGAAAGTACACCTAGAGGGGGGTGAATAGGTGTACGGATAATCTAATGACAAATAATGCGGAATTAAAACTAAATGCAATACACTTAGTGTAACCAAAGATTGTAGCCGAATACCCGGTGAAGGACTCTGGACTAACTCCTCTAATCTTCTCTAAATAAGAGTTGAGGTGCTATATGAACCTCTCTTAGTTAAACACAAGGGGCACACAATCAGACCAAGCATGTATATGATATGAACAATATGAACAATGCACAATGTAAGAGAGAGTTTAGAGATAGTGGATCAAACGCAAACACCAAGATATGTTTCGAGGCTCGAGCACCAGCTCTACGTCCCCCGCCTTCACACAGAAGGATTTCCACTAACTCATCCACATAGGACTTCCTACACAGGGAACCTCTACTAAGAATTTGGGCAAATACAACTAGGAGTACACAACTCCTCTCTCAAACAAATACAACCTCTACACAAGAGACTAGGCACTAAGCCACACAAGATCAACCACACAGACAAATCAACCTCATAATTGAGGGATAGGCACAAAGCCAAACAATCACAATCACCTCTTCACTAAGAGGGATGCCACCATAACTTCCACAATCACCTCTCACGAGAGGGATATCAACACAATCACCTCTCACTAGAGGGATATCACAAAGTATGGAAGGTTACAACACTTGGTGATCTTTCACAACCATAAACCAAATCTTCTCACAAAACTTGATCCTAATAGATATGATAGATATGATAAGCTCAAGTGTGAGAATATAAAGTGTTTGAAAAACAAAAACACAAAGAAAAATACTTGGGAAAACAACTAGAATAAGATTGAAATGAAGATCAAAACCAATATCCCAAATATCTATTTTTCTTTGATTTTTCCAACCCTTTAGAAATAAATAAAGATGAAATTTTTTAGCTCTAAAACTCTTTTAAAACTTGTAGCTAAAACACTTATAAAGATGAAAAAATTTGCTATTAAAATTGTTGTCTAAAACTAGCTCAAATGTGGGGTATTTATAGCCCCCATAAAATTCTGCCCGTTGGCAGCTGGAAAAGGGCAAAACTGCCCTTCCGGTCGACCGGCCGGTCGACCGGCCAACGGTCACTTTTCTAACCGTTGAGCCAGCAGTCAACCGCCCGGTCGACCGGGCCAAAGCCTACGGTCGACCGCCCAGTTGACCGGCCCCCACCCGGAGAGTGGGTTGGTTCCAGTCGATCGACCGCCTGGTCGACCGGCCGAAGAGGCTGGCCATGTGCACGTCTTCGTGCACATCGGTCGACCGTGCCGGTCGACCGCCAGAGCCTGACAGGGATAGCTTTTAGGATTTAAATACTTGACTTTTTAACTTCAAATAAATCCCATAAAATCACATAAATTCCACAAAAATCTGATCTTATTAGATCTTTGAAATACAATATGTATGATAAAAATTCAACACATATTTCAAACAATTTGAACCATTTTTGTGTTTTTGAAAATTTGCCTAAATCAAAAAACGTATTTTCTAAACTTGGATTTTTGAAATGGAAAACTGTTTTCTCCAAAACTCTTGTAAATACAAAAACATGATATTGAAACAACTTTGAAGCATATTGTATATGGATAGAATCCAATATACATGAAAGATATTATATCTATGTTTTTGACATGAAACCAAGATCAGTTAAACTGAAAAACCAAAACATGAACTTTAAACTTGTGTGTGTATTGTGAACTTGAGCATATCAACACTATCTAATCTTTGCAATGATCTAAACACAAATCTTAAACTAAACAAATTGAGATCTTCTTGTAGAACTCCGTCTCCAGGTCGACTCGATCCAAACACGATCCAACGAGCTTGACTCCAACAAAGTGCTAGATGCGATCTGGACGCGCGAGCTCTTGAATCCCATGTGAAAGCTCCAAAACACCTTTGTTGAAGCTAATCACCTACTAATATCTTGATCAAATATCTGAAATTAAAATCACAAGATTATTAGTAAACAATGACTACATGAGTTAATCATCATCAAAACTAGAGTGAAGGGCCTCTGGCCAACAGTATCAAGACATCAGTGATGCACAAGAATCACTATTCATGGCCCAGGAAAATCGCAAGGGCCAAAATTAATTCTTTTCAGAAGAATCAAGCCTGAATTGATGCCTCGCGAAGACTCAAAAAGCGAGAACGAATCCCCTCAATTCGCCCATTATGAGCCAAATGTACTCAGGATGATGGAGAATATGGGGTATGATTTAACAAAGAGTTCTGGCTTGAAATTTGGCAAAGGAAGGAGAACACTGCTTCGATCCTTCGTTCCAAAAGGGAAGACCCCAGATTATTATCAGAAAACTCGCAGGGTGTTGGGCTTGTTGGTCCAGAGGCCCATCACTCTAGTTTTGATGATGATTAACTCATGTAGTTATAGTTTACTAAAAATCTTGTGATATTTAGTTTCAGATATTTGATCAAGATTTTAGTAGGTGTTTAACTTCAACAAAAGAGTTTTGGAGCTTTCACATGTAGATTCAAGAGCTCGAGCGTCAAGATCGCATCTAGTACTCAGTTGGAGTCAAACTCGTTGGATCGCGTTTGGATCGAGTCGACTTGGAGACAGAGTTCTACAAGAAGACTTCGGTTTGTGTTTAATTTAAGATTGTATTTAGATCTTGGGTAAAGGTAAATAGTATTGATATGCTCAAGTTCACACACACACACACACACACACAAAAGTTTTAAAGTTTATTGGTTTTGGTTTTCAGTTTATCCGATTTTAGATTTCATGTCAAAAACATAGATATAATATCTTCATGTATATTGGATTCTATCCAAATACATTATGCTTCAATATTATTTCAATATCATGCTTTTGTATTACATGAGTTTTGGAGGAGAAAAACGGTTTTCCATTTCAAAAATTCAAGTTTTGGAAAATACAGATTTTGTTTAAAGGCTAAATTTCAATATCACAAAAATAATTCAAATTGTTTATAATATGTGTTGAATTTTTATCACACATATTTTTAATTCAATGATCTAATAAGAACTTATTTTTGTGGAATTTTGTGATTTAAATAGGATTAAATTAACCAAGTTTTCAATACCTGTTTTCCTCAGCTAGACTGCACTGGCGATCGAACGGTCGACCGGACCAAGAGTCAGTCGATCGTCATGGTTGACCTATGTGCATAGGACGTGCACGAAGGCCAGTCATTCGGCCGGTCGACCGCAAGGTCAACCGACTGAAAGCACCCCATTCTCGGGTGGGGACCGGTCGATCGGGCGGTCGACCGATGGCTTTGGCCCGGTCGACCGGGCGGTCGACCGGAGGCACAATGGTCATAAAAATGACCATGGCCGGTCGACCGGGCGACCGACCAGAAGGGCATTTCTGTCCTTTCCTTGCTGCCAACGGGCAGATTTTGAGAGGTTATATATGCCTTCTCTTGAGCTGGTTTCACCAAAATTTGAGAGAGAAAAAATTTTCTATCTTTTTAGTGTTTTTTCAGCAAGAGTTTTTATGGTTAAAAGATTAATTTTATTTATTTTAAAGTGTTGGAAAATTCAAAGAAAAGAGAGTCTTTTGGGAATTGGTTTTGATCTTGATTTCAATATCTATTTGGAGATTTTTCCAAGTATTTTTCTTTGTTCCAAATACTGTATTTTCTCACACTTGAGTTATCTATCTATCCTATCTATTAGGATCTTGTTTTGGTGAGAAAATTGGTTTGTGATTTTGTATGACCACCAAGAGTTGTAACCTTCTTTTATTTGTTGTTATCCCTCTTGTGTAGAGGTGATTGTGGAGGTTGAGTTGGTATCCCTCTAAGTATAGAGGTGATTGTGGTTGTTTGGCTTTGAGCCTTATCCCTCTAGTGTCAGGTGATTGTTGTTTGGATAAGTACCCATCCCTCTAAGTATAAAGGTGATTGTAGTTGTGCCTTGCCTCTTGTGTAGATGTTGTATTTGTTTGATAGAGAAGTTGTGTACTCCTAGTTGTATTTACCCAAATCCTCAGTGGAGTTTCCCTGTGTGGGAAGTCCTGTGTGGACGATATAGTGAAAATCCTTCTGTGTGAAGACGGGGACGTAGAGCAGTGGCTTGAACCTCAAAATATATATTGTTGTTTGCGATTGATCCACTATCTCTAAACTCTTTCTCTCTTTTATATCTTGCATTGATTCATATTGCTCATATCTTATATGCTTAGTATTTTTTGTGTGTCTCACTTGTGTTAAACAAAGAGAGCTTCATATAACACCTCAACTCTTATTTAGATGAATTTAGAGGAGATAGTCCAGAACCCTTCACGGGGAATTCGGCTACACTCTTTGGTTATACTAGGTATGTTGTAATTTGTTTTTAATTCCACATCATTTGTCATTAGATTAGCCATACACCTATTCACCCCTCTAGGTGTACTTCAATTGGTATTAGAGCCTACGCTCCTGATATTAGGTTTAACGATCTAGGAGTGAGATCTTAGTTAGCTAATCTAGATTTGCATTTGCACACTTACTTGTTTACACACACTCATGGATTACCTTGCCCCTCCCATGTTTGATGTTTCTAACATCGATATGTGAAAACTTAGAATGAGTACTTACTTAAAAATCTTAGGTTGCATGTTTACCTTGCCGCTACCAAGAAATCTTATCTTGATAATAGCAAGCATATAGAGGCTAGTGCACAAGCTCTAATGGCACTTAGAAACACACTATGCAAAGAATATTTATGTATGATTTCTTATTGTGATTCCGCTTTTGCAGTGTGGAACACTTTGACCTCTCCCGCGCTACAAACGACAAAATATGTGGAGGAGGAATCTAGTGGAGGAGAATCCAAGCAAACTTTCTACATGGTCCAAGGGAATGATTCCCTTGAGGTAAACTCGGATACTCAACTAGATGATAGTGCTAGTTCTTTCGGTGATGATTATATGGATGTCGATGCTTTAAATGAAGAACTATCTATTGTGTGTGAAAACTTGCTTGAGAAATACGAATTTTTGAAAAAGAAGGATTTATTTTCAAAACTTAATATGGCTTTGCAAGAGAAGGATGAGACTTCTAATGAAAGGGACTCATTGAAATCCCAACTCGACCTTGTTTTATATGAAAACAAAATCTTGAAAAAAAATTGATTGTAATGATGTTTTGAAGAATAATGAGATTTTGTCTTTAAAACTTGATTTTGTTGTAAAAGAAAACCAATCTTTGAAAAACAAAATTGCTTCTATTTCAAAAGAATTGGATTTGTTTTCTAATGAAAATAAATCTTTGAAAAATTATTTAAACTCACATGTTTGCCATGCTTCACCATCTAGTATACCTATTGCATGCTCCACCTCTTCTTTTATTAAAAATGATATAACTATGCTAAGAAGAGACATGCTTTTCAAAAAGGGGGAGATTGTTGGCACAGAGGCCCATCACTCTAATTTTGATGATGATTAACTCATGTAGTTATAGTTTACTAATAATCTTGTGATATTTAATTTCAAATATTTGATCAAGATTTTAATAGGTGTTTATCTTCAACAAAGGAGTTTTGGAGCTTCACATGTAGATTCAAGAGCTCGAGCGTCAAGATCGCATCTAGTACTCGGTTGGAGTCAAACTCGTTGGATCATGTTTGGATCGAGTCAACTTGGAGACGGAGTTTTACAAGAAGACTTCAGTTTGTGCTTAGTTTAAGATTGTGTTTAGATCTTATGTAAAGATAGATAGTATTGATATGCTCAAGTTCACACACACACAAGTTTTAAAGTTTATTGATTTTGGTTTTCAGTTTAACCGATTTTGGATTTCATGTCAAAAATATAGATATAATATCTTTCATGTATATTGAATTCTATCCATATACATTATGCTTCAATATTGTTTCAATATCATATTTTTGTACTTACATGAGTTTTGGAGAAAACGGTTTTCCATTTCAAAAATCTAAGTTTTGGAAAATATGGATTTTGTTTAAAGGCTAAATTTCAATATCACAAAAATGGTTTAAATTGTTTATAATATGTGTTGAATTTTTATCACACATATTTGTAATTCAAAGATCTAATAAGAACTTATTTTTGTGGAATTTTTGTGATTTATGGGATTTAATTGGTATTAAATTAACCAAGTTTTCAATACCGGTTTTCCCCAGCCAGAACTGCACTGGCGCAACCGGACGGTCGACCAGACAAGGAGTTGGTCGACCGTCACAGTCAATCGATGTGCACGGGACGTGCACAAAGGCCAATCATTTGACCGGTCGACCGCACGGTCGACCGACTGAAAGCACCCCACTCTGGGTGGGGGCCGGTGGCCGGTCTACCGAGCGGTCGACCGATAGCTTTGGCCTGGTCGACCGGGCGGTCGATTGGAGGCACAACATTCATAAAAATGACCGTTGGCTGGTCGACCGGCGATCGACCGGAAGGGTATTTCTGCCCTTTCTTCGCTGCCAACGGGCAGATTTTTGAGAGGCTATATATACGCCTTTTCTTGAGGTAATTTCACCAAGATTTGAGAAGAGAAAAATTTCTATCTTTCTAGTATTTTTCAACAAGAGTTTTTATGGTTAAAAGATTTATTTTATTTATTTTTAAAGTGTTGGAAAATTCAAAGAAAAGAGAGACTTTTGGGAATTGGTTTTTGATCTTGATTTCAATATCTATTTAGAGATTTTCCCAAGTGTTTTACTTTGTTCCAAACACTTCATTTTCTCACACTTGAGCTATCTATCTATCCTATCTATTAGGATCTTATTTTGGTGAGAAATTTGGTTTGTGATTTTGTGAGACCACCAAGAGTTGTAACCTTCTTTTATTTGTTGTTATCCCTCTTGTGTAGAGGTGATTGTGGAGGTTGTGTTGGTATCCCTCTAAGTGTAGAGGTGATTTTGGTTGTTTTGCTTTGAGCCTTATCCTTTAGTGTGAGGTGATTATTGTTTGGCTAAGTGCCCATCCCTCTAAGTGTAGAGGTGATGTAGTGTGCCTTGCCTCTTGTGTAGAGGTTGTGTTTGTTGGAGAGAGGAGTTATGTACTCCTAGTTGTATTTACCCAAATCCTCAGTGGAGGTTCCTTGTGTGGGAAGTCCTATATGGACGATATAGTGAAAATCTTTCTGTGTGAAGGCTGGGACGTAGAACATTGGCTCGAACCTCGAAACATATCTTATTGTTTGCGATTGATCCACTATCTCTAAACTCTCTCTTTATATCTTGCATTGATTCATATTGCTCATATCTTATATGCTTGGTATTGTCTGTGTGCCTCACTTGTGTTGAACCAAAAGAGCTTCATATAGCACCTCAACTCTTATTTAGAGGAATTTAAAGGAGATAGTCCAGAGCCCTTCACGAAAAATTCGGCTACACTCTTTGCTTACACTAAGTATGTTGCAATTTATTTTAATTCCGCATCATTTGTCATTAGATTAGCCATACACCTATTCACCCCCCTCTAGGTGTACTTTCAGGGCTATGTGTTAACTCCAACTCCGTCAGCCACTGAGTCTGAAGGGACATTATACCATAATCACTCGTCTGGCACATTATCGTGGGAGTCAGATATCAGTGTCAGCAACATCTTCAGAGAACTTTCAATAAACAGGGTTTCAACAAGCCGCCTAGAAGTTGGAGATGAAGAAATGATCCAGTTGAATGCAGATCCTTGAATCAAACACCTAAACACTCTCTGGGATATTTACTTCGAACAACATGAACCACCCACAGAGGATATGATCACCCAGATTAATCTGGGAGACGAGGCTAATCCAAAGCCCGTCTTAATAAGCGAAAGCTTATCACCCTCCAAAAAGGAAGATCTGATATCTCTCGTGTGAGAGTATATAGATGTTTTCGCTTGGAATTATGAGGACATGTCTGGGCTTGGTCCTCGAGTGGCTATGCATTGCCTCAACATTAATTCAGACGCGAAACCAGTCAAATAGCAGCAGCGACGGTTTCGTCCAGAAATAATGAAAGCAATCCAGTCAGAAGTCAAAAAGCTTATAGACTCTGGCTTCATCAGGGAGTAACAACACCCCAATTGGGAAGCCAATATCGTCCCCGTTACCAAGAAAAATGGGAAGATCTGAGTTTGTATTGATTTTCGCGATCTAAATGAGGCATGTCAAAAAGATGAATTCCCCCTCCAATCATGAATGTCATGATCGACAACACATGTGGGTTTGAACGGATATCCTTCATGGATGGGTTCATGGGATACAATTCAATCAAGATGTACCCTGATGACGAAAAGCATACATCTTTCAGGACGCCTCTGGGGGTGTGTTGCTATACTGTCATGCCCTTCGGATTGAAAAATGCGGGAGCAACATACCAGAGGGCTATGAATGCAATTTTTCACAAGCACATATGCAAAACAGTGGAATGCTATGTCGACGACATTGCAGCAAAAAGTCGTGCCAAGGGCGATCATATAGCAGATCTAAACACGGTGTTTAATATTATGCGGGCACATCAGCTGAAGATGAAACCCACAAAATCCTTCCTGGGGGTAGCCAGTGGTAAATTCTTGGGGTTGTGGTTAGATCCAAAGGAATCCACCTCGGCCCAGAAAAAGTCCGCGCTGTCCAGGAGATGCAACCTCCTAGGAACCTCAGTGAGCTTAGAGGGTTGCAAGGGTGATTAGCGTACATCCGAAGGTTTATCTCAAATCTCTCGAGGAGATGCCAACCCTTCACTAAATTAATGAAGAAGGATGTCTCATTCATTTGGGACGATGCTTGCCAACAAGCGTTCGAGGAAATCAAACGATACCTTAGCAACCACCTATCCTTACAGCTCCAGTTTCAGGAAAACCTTTTCTGATATATGTTTGAGCGATGGATCATTCCTTAGGAGCTTTGCTAGCCCAGAATAATGATCAGGGACACGAGTAGGCAATCTACTATTTGAGTAAAACTATGATCGGAGCCGAACATCAGTACAACCCGATCTAAAAGGAATGTTTGGCATTGGTGTTCGCCGTCCAGAAAATGCAACATTACTTAATGGGCCAAAACATACATGTCGTATCAAAAGTCAATCCTTTAAGGTTGCTTATGATAAAGCCATCATCGCTGAATGGTCGACTGGCAAAATGGACCATATTGCTCTCCCAATATGAGATGCAATTCCTACCACAAAAAGGCATGAAGGGACAGTCAGTGGCAGATTTCCTGACTGAGCATCTAGATCCAAGGGCGACAAACTTTATGAGGATCTCTCAGACGAGGTCGTCAAAATTTGTCTGACCCAGACATCTTTCGAAGGACAGGCATGGCAGCTCTTCTTCAACAGTGCATCAAGGATGGGCCCACGAGGGAATGTCGTAGCAGGGGGTAGTCCTTGTCTCCCCACAGAACTACATAATCTGTAACACCCCGCTCCCGGAACACGTACTTAGTTGCGTATTCAGATTTTTGATCGTATTTTTTCGATTTACCTTCTGTACTTATTTGTATTATGAATTGTTTATATGATTGTTTTGTCTTAAATTTGGATTCGTGGACTCGGAGTCAGCCCTAGTCTGAACCGAAGACCCGATCCTAATGTGCTACTTGATTTGGTCTTTCCGGTAATTAGATTTGACCGATTTCAGCTTCAAATATTATTTTCCTATATTTTAGATTTTATATGATTTTCTAGAATTTTCCTGAATTTAATTAAATATCTTCAAAACCGGTGTCGGCCAGTGCCGCTGACCGATTCCCGGATTTTTAGTTTACAAACGGTTTAGAATTTCTATAAGTACCTTTAGACATTATTTCTTAAAATCATATTTTCTATCTACATACTTTTTCTGAGGATTTTATGAATTAATGAAAATTCCATCGGAGTCGGTAGCTAGCTGATTCCGGAATTTTTAGTTTTAAAACTGTAAAGTATTTCTTAAAACGGATTTCACTATAATTCTTAGATTAATATTCTTGATTTTTGATAATTATTTCGGGTCGTTCCGAGATACTTGAATTTCGGACGATTCCGGTATTTTCCCGAAAGATTTCCGCATCCGCAACCGAATCCCGGGAATCCGCCACTTTCATTATTTTTCATTTTATCTTCCAAGAGAATAATTTCCCTTTTCCATTTTCTTTTCCTTTCCTATTTTCTTTCTTTCCTTCCACCCTAAGTTTTCCCCAAACTTTTACAACTTCCAATTCCTTCTCTAATCTTCCAATTACTTCCACCACAAATATCTCCACCTCACCCTCCACCTCACCCCTCACCTTGGCAAGCCAAGTGGCCAAAAGAGGGACACCTCACCTCCCCACTTTACAAAAACCGCCCTCTCTTTTAATTATTTGCACCTCCTTCACAAAATCTAAAACCTATAAATACTTTTCCTTCTCCTTTCTTTATTCATTTTCACTTCATCTTTCTCTTTCTTCTCTTCACCAAAACCCTAACCTCCAACATCTCCTTCACCTCCACCACCTCCACAGGCGCCTCCGGCCACCACGACTCCGGCGAGAGACCCCCGAATTCCGGCCACCACTTCTTCTCACCAACACCAACAACAAAACCTCCAACCTCCACTTTCTTCTTCATCATCAACTTCCATCACCACCACCATCACTCCATCATCAACCACTCCTTTTGGTGAGTATTTCTACTCATCAAGACTTGGCTAATTCCTAGTATACTTTTGTTTACAATTCATGTATACTTGTGCCATCAAAATCATATTTTAGATCATCAAACACAACCATCACAAATCTGTTCTGTATCCTGTTTCCAGTCGGTTAGTCGACTTGACCTAAGGACTAGTCGACTTGAAACCCTTAGTTGGAACGTAACCTTTTCTAGAACACAGTTTTAGTCGACTTAGGTTATTTATTAGTCGACTGGAAACCTCTATTAGTCGACTACTCCCATGACCCTAGTCGACTAACCTTTCCTGAATCAGAAACCCAACTCTCTGTTACACAGTTTTAGTCGACTTAGAGTGTCTGTTAGTCGACTTGAAATCATTGTTAGTCGACTACTCTTTCCATCCTAGTCGACTAACTTTTCCTGAAACCAGAACCCAACTCTCTGGAACCCAGTTTTAGTCGACTATACCAGACTGTTAGTCGACTAACCCCTCTATTAGTCGACTACCCTTTCCACCTAGTCGACTAACTTTAGCTGTCTGTTATGGTTGATTTCTTTCTTGAATAGGAACCTTATCCTCTAGACTTACATCACATATTGGTACCACTTGACTTGTCTATTGACAAACATCATCTTCCCTTCTCTCTTTCTCTCTCCTCTTCACTCTACATATTTATATATCATATATTATGGCGCATCCCGAATTCCGTGGATTTCGGACCTTTCGGCGTTTCTGGTGATTCAGGCGAGTGTTCTCGCTCGCTACCCTCTTGCTCCCTATTTCATTGATTATGCAAATATTCTCATTCTAGTCTCCATGTATTTTATTTCATGTTCTATATCTTTTACTATTTTATACTATGCGTGGCCGACCCTTCGTGGTCGTTGTACTTTGGGTTACTTTTATGTTACCTTGCCATACCATTACCTCAGACTAGTCAGTTGCATGCTTTTATTTAATACATGTATATCACCTGACCATCTAGTGTGTTATCACCTGACCACCTGCCATGCTACTATTTGGCAAGACCCTTTAGTTATGCTATGACTTGCCCTGACTAATATCAATCTCTTGCCATGACCTAACCCGACTATTATCAATCCTTTGATATGCTTGGTTGTTTACTAAATATCATCACCCTGTCATGCTATCACTTGACACCCAGCATGATATACTTGACTTGTGATTATCACCTTTACGGGAACCTTACCTTATTATCCTGTATCATGATCAGTGACTTGTTTTCCTGCTTTACATGCAGTGACCTGACTATATAGTACGTATGTACTCCTGATTCCTAACCATGTCCATTTCCTGTTATTCCCGTAAAGTGATAATTAAACTAATGAATCCTAAAAGGACCAACTTGTATTGGGTCGGGGGAAACATGCGGATATCAATATGTGTTCGTGTTTACAGTGGCTTTTAGGAATGTTGTGCAACTACATGTTCCGGTCTGACCTGTGGGCCTCCAGGGGACCGAGGGGAGAGCTGGCTCCCTCATTACTGGTACCATCATGATAAGGGCATACATAAGTCCCTCCTGTTAGCCTTGCAGCTGGTTTCCGTTACCATGCAACGGAACAATCCTGGGCCGTGGTCCCGGGTATGTACGGGACCCACTGTAAACATAGTTCGTTGATACCCCCGCTAGTTTCCAATAACAACCTTGCTTTACTCGGATATGGATCTATGTGCGTTGGGACGCTAGTTCACATAGCTAGATATCAGGGTAAGACGAGTAATAATAAAGTGTCATAATAACCGGCTCTTTAAGTTGTAAGTGGAGGTATGTGGAATGGGACGCATACTAAAGCCTGCAACTTAAACGGCTATGAATCTGTGTTGTGCCTTACTATATTTGCTTGTCCGGGATTTTACTTCGGATTTCTGGTTTTATGAGTATTATCGTATTATCTGCTCATATTCTGCTTTATCCATTGTATTCACTTGCCTCTTGTTCATTATCTTATCATGCCTGAGAACAGTCGGGTTGAATGGGCTTGGGTTATGGTGACATGAGATAAAGGTATATAGATGAGGGTTTCCTTGTTTGGATTATTCCTTCGATGTACTAGTCTCATGGAACCGTAATCTGAAGCCATACAATCAGATTGCTTGTCCTTGGCTTTACATGACATGTACTCACCCTTGCTCGCCACTTGGTTTTGCTTCACCACTCGCCTGGGGAGTATCATTTGACTCCCCTGGATCCTCATGTCCAGGTCATGGAGCTTGGAGCGTGTATATTCTCCCCCTTGCGGATCAGAGTAGCGCAGCGGTAGCGTGGATCCCCAGCCGATCATCCAGAGCTCCATCCTTCCAGGCCCCCTTGTGAGTCTCTCGAGTTTTTCTTTTAAACTCGTGAGTGCCTTTCATACTGTTCATACTTGTATATTTCCTTGTATTCTCGCATTTGCGCATATTAGTGATGTGATATTCATGTAATATTGGATCACTTCTGGTGATAACTCTGTGATTGTATCCATGTGTTGGAATGTATAATGCACCACTTACTTCCGTACTCTGATTCTTGTCTGTACTGATGCTTAGCGTATATACGGGAGGGTAGTTCTGACCTACGTATATACGTCGCAGTGACGTCCCCGTATCCGTGGGTTCGGGGCGTTACAGGATGGTATCAGAGCTTAGGCTCTAACTTCCTCAGTACGTCCAGAGGGCAAATTAATGGTAATGAAATTTGCAACTGGAATACTTGAGTCTTGGTTATACATTCCAACTACAAGTGCAGAGTTATCTATTTCTTGGCCATCCTTCCTTTGATTCCTAATCCTTCCTATCCTTTCCCTGTTTTGGTTTTATGAAGCCCTTATACCAACATTAAGATATGATAGACTAGGAAGGTAGTGGCTGGTTCTGCATGAAGCTATTATGTGACCTCTTCGGCGAATTCTATGAAGCTTGGTATTCTCCAGATTGATCCTGATCTGGCTATCTTTCAGAAGTCAGCAGTCGAAATTCTCTACGGATATTCTTTCAGAGTGATTGATGCCTGATATTCGGGATTCTTAATTATCGGTCTTCTTTATTATTATGCACAGGACTATCAGGGTTTCCTTTATCTTCAGTATTCTGGCTTACTCTCGGAAGATTATCAAGTATGCAGATTTATACAGCCGAAAGTGCGGAGGATGATTATTATTCAGTCGACTTGAGAGCCCTACCTATAGTGCTTCATATCTTAATTGGTATAAATTCCACCCATGTCCCCTTTGTGTTCAATTTACCCCTTATCGAAATTGCGAGGACGCAATTTTTTGTAAGGTGGATGGATTGTAACACCCCGCTCCCAGAACACGTACTTAGTTGCGTATTCAGATTTTTGATCGTATTTTTTCGATTTACCTTCTGTACTTATTTTGTATTATGAATTGTTTATATGATTGTTTTGTCTTAAATTTGGATTCGTGGACTCGGAGTCAGCCTAGTCTGAACCGAAGACCCGATCCTAATGTGCTACTTGATTTGGTCTTTCCGGTAATTAGATTTGACCGATTTTAGCTTCAAATATTATTTTCCTATATTTTATATTTTATATGATTTTCTGGAATTTTCCTGAATTTAATTAAATATCTTCAAAACCGGTGTCGGCCAGTGCCGCTGACCGATTCCCGGATTTTTAGTTTACAAACGGTTTAGAATTTCTACAAGTACCTTTAGACATTATTTCTTAAAATCATATTTTCTATCTACATACTTTTTCTGAGGATTTTATGAATTTATGAAAATTCCATCGGAGTCGGTAGCTAGCTGATTCCGGGATTTTTAGTTTTAAAACTGCAAAGTATTTCTTAAAACGGATTTCACTATAATTCTTAGATTAATATTCTTGATTTTTGATAATTATTTCGGGTCGTTCCGAGATACTTGAATTTCAGACGATTCCGGTATTTTCCCAAAAGATTTCCGCATCCGCAACCGAATCCCGGGAATCCGCCACTTTCATTATTTTTCATTTTCTCTTTCAAGAGAATAATTTCCCTTTTCCATTTTCTTTTCCTTTTCCTATTTTCTTTCTTTCCTTCCACCCTAAGTTTTCCCCAAACTTTTACAACTTCCAATTCCTTCTCTAATCTTCCAATTACTTCCACCACAAATATCTCCACCTCACCCTCCACCTCACCCCTCACCTTGGCAAGCCAAGTGGCCCAAAGAGGGACACCTCACCTCCCCACTTTACAAAAAACCCCTCTCTTTTAATTATTTGCACCTCCTTCACAAAATCTAAAACCTATAAATACTTTTCCTTCTCCTTTCTTTATTCATTTTCACTTCATCTTTCTCTTTCTTCTCTTCACCAAAACCCTAACCTCTAACATCTCCTTCACCTCCACCACCTCCACCGGCGCCTCCGGCCACCACGACTCCGGCGAGAGACCCCCGAATTCCGGCCACCACTTCTTCTCACCAACACCAACAACAAAACCTCCAACCTCCACTTTCTTCTTCATCATCAACTTCCATCACCACCACCATCACTCCATCATCAACCACTCCTTTTGGTGAGTATTTCTACTCATCAAGACTTGGCTAATTCCTAGTATACTTTTGTTTACAATTCATGTATACTTGTGCCATCAAAATCATATTTTTAGATCATCAAACACAACCATCACAAATCTGTTCTGTATCCTGTTTCCAGTCGGTTAGTCGACTTGACCTAAGGACTAGTCGACTTGAAACCCTTAGTTGGAACGTAACCTTTTCTAGAACACAGTTTTAGTCGACTTAGGTTATTTATTAGTCGACTGGAAACCTCTATTAGTCGACTACTCCCATGACCCTAGTCGACTAACCTTCCTGAATCAGAAACCCAACTCTCTGTTACACAGTTTTAGTCGACTTAGAGTGTCTGTTAGTCGACTTGAAATCATTGTTAGTCGACTACTCTTTCCATCCTAGTCGACTAACTTTTCCTGAAACCAGAACCCAACTCTCTGGAACCCAGTTTTAGTCAACTATACCAGACTGTTAGTCGACTAACCCCTCTATTAGTCGACTACCCTTTCCACCTAGTCGACTAACTTTAGCTGTCTGTTATGGTTGATTTCTTTCTTGAATAGGAACCTTATCCTCTAGACTTACATCACATATTGGTACCACTTGACTTGTCTATTGACAAACATCATCTTCCCTTCTCTCTTCTCTCTCCTCTTCACTCTACATATTTATATATCATATATTATGGCGCATCCCGAATTCCGTGGATTTCGGACCTTTCGGCGTTTCTGGTGATTCAGGCGAGTGTTCTCGCTCGCTACCCTCTTGCTCCCTATTTCATTGATTATGCAAATATTCTCGTTCTAGTCTCCATGTATTTTATTTCATGTTCTATATCTTTTACTGTTTTATACTATGCGTGGCCGACCCTTCGTGGTCGTTGTACTTTGGGTTACTTTTATGTTACCTTGCCATACCATTACCTCAGACTAGTCAGTTGCATGCTTTTATTTAACACATGTATATCACCTGACCATCTAGTATGTTATCACCTGACCACCTGCCATGCTACTATTTGGCAAGACCCTTTAGTTATGCTATGACTTGCCCTGACTAATATCAATCTCTTGCCATGACCTAACCCGACTATTATCAATCCTTTGATATGCTTGGTTGTTTACTAAATATCATCACCCTATCATGCTATCACTTGACACCCAGCATGATATACTTGACTTGTGATTATCACCTTTACGGGAACCTTACCTTATTATCCTGTATCATGATCAGTGACTTGTTTTCCTGCTTTACATGCAGTGACCTGACTATATAGTACGTATGTACTCCTGATTCCTGACCATGTCCATTTCCTGTTATTCCCGTAAAGTGATAATTAAACTAATGAATCCTAAAAAGGACCAACTTGTATTGGGTCAGGGAAAACATGCGGATATCAATATGTGTTCGTGTTTACAGTGGCTTTTAGGAATGTTGTGCAACTACATGTTCCGGTCTGACCTGTGGGCCTCCAGGGGACCGAGGGGAGAGCTGGCTCTCTCATTACTGGTACCATCATGATAAGGGCATACATCAGTCCCTCCTGTTAGCCTTGCGGCTGGTTTCCGTTACCATGCAACGGAACAATCCTGGGCCGTGGTCCCGGGTATGTACGGGACCCACTGTAAACATAGTTCGTTGATACCCCCGCTAGTTTCCAATAACAACCTTATTTTACTCGGATATGGATCTATGTGCGTTGGGACGCTAGTTCACATAGCTAGATATCAGGGTAAGACGAGTAATAATAAAGTGTCATAATAACCGGCTCTTTAAGTTGTAAGTGGAGGTATGTGGAATGGGACGCATACTAAAGCCTGCAACTTAAACGGCTATGAATCTGTGTTATGCCTTACTATATTTGCTTGTCCGGGATTTTACTTCGGATTTCCGGTTTTATGAGTATTATCGTATTATCTGCTCATACTCTGCTTTATCCATTGTATTCACTTGCCTCTTGTTCATTATCTTATCATGCCTGAGAACAGTCGGGTTGAATAGGCTTGGGTTATGGTGACATGAGATAAAGGTATATAGATGAGGGTTTCTTTTTTGGATTATTCCTTCGATGTACTAGTCTCATGGAACCGTAATCTGAAGCCATACAATCAGATTGCTTGTCCTTGGCTTTACATGACATGTACTCACCCTTGCTCGCCACTTGGTTTTGCTTCACCACTCGCCTGGGGAGTATCATTTGACTCCCTGGATCCTCATGTCCAGGTCATGGAGCTTGGAGCGTGTATATTCTCCCCCTTGCGGATCAGAGTAGCGCAGCGGTAGCGTGGATCCCCAGCCGATCATCCAGAGCTCCATCCTTCCAGGCCCCCTTGTGAGTCTCTCGAGTTTTTTTTAAACTCGTGAGTGCCTTTCATACTGTTCATACTTGTATATTTCCTTGTATTCTCGCATTTGCGCATATTAGTGATGTGATATTCATGTAATATTGGATCACTTCTGGTGATAACTCAGTGATTGTATCCATGTGTTGGAATGTATAATGCACCACTTACTTCCGTACTCTGATTCTTGTCTGTACTGATGCTTAGCGTATATACGGGAGGGTAGTTCTGACCTACGTATATACGTCGCAGTGACGTCCCCGTATCCGTGGGTTCGGGGCGTTACATAATCCCTCGTGCATTCTCATTAACTGTACCATGTTCCAATAATGTAGTGGAATACAATGCTCTCTTGATTGGAATACAAATAGCCGATGAGATTGGCGTTAAAAGTCTCGAAGTATATGGTGACTCCAAACTCATCGTTAACCAAGGTCACGGGGAGTATGAGGTCAAACATGAAGACTTAGTACCCTATTATAACGCAACTATCTACATGGCTGAGAGGTTCAAAAAATTTTCATCGACCATGTGCCTCGCCAGCAAAATGCGCATGCAGATGCACTGGCATCTCTCGCTGCTTCCTTGGCTCTTCCAACTTGGGCAGTAGAGAAAATATTCATCTACAGCCATGACCTGTATTGCCCAAGATTCGCTTTTGAAGACCATCAAAAGCTGACAGGAGACCGTCAAGTTAACGAAGCTCGAGAGACTTCAATAGGTCCAGAGCTCAGGGATTGGCGATTCTCGTACATCGACTATGCACTGTACGGCATTCTTCCTGAAAACCCCAAAGAGACGATGGCCATTAGAAGAAAAGCCCTTAAATTCTACTACAATGTAATCACACGAACACTGTACTGCCGATCACATGATGGGATCCTCCTCTGCTGCCTGTCACAGAAGAAGGCACAGGGAGTACTCAAAGAAGCGCATGATGACATATGTGGAGCTCATCAGCCTGGCCCGAAGCTTGGGGTTCGACTCCGAAGATTGGGAAATAGTTGGCCTAAGATGATCCCTGATGCCATCGCTTACGCCAAGTGATGCCATGCCTATCAGGTCCATGGTGACTTCATCCATTAAGCACCAGCACATTTTCGCTCTACAACCTCGACCTGGCCATTTAAAATGTGGGGAATGGAGGTGTTGGCCCTATCTGCCCACCTTCATCCAAAGGACATCAGTTCATCTTAGCTATAAACGTGCTGAAGCTCTTCCCCTGAGAGAGTAAAGGCATCTGACGTGATCAAATTCGTTAAACATCACATCATCTACCGCTTTGGTATGCCACGACAGATTATTTATGACAATGGGCCTCAGTTCATCAGTCAAGCTTTTCAAAAGTTCTGCAATAAGTTCAGAATCCAGAGTGTGTTCTCAACGGCATACTACCTAGCCGCTAACGGCCTTGCAGAAGATTTCAATAAGACTATTAGAAAACTCCTCAAGAAATTCGTCTCGAAAAGCCAACGCGACTAGGATGACAAATTAGGTGAATGCCTATGGGCCTATAGCACGACGGTTCAAACCCCGACGAAAGCTACACCATTCTCCTTGGTATATGGGTGTGAAGCTGTACTCTCACTAGAAATCTAAATCTAATCTCTATGCATCACCCTGACGATAGAATGACAAATGAGGAGAAGCATCGACTGTGACTTCAAGAGCTGGAGGTTTTGGATGATAAATGCATGCAAGCTTAACAGCAAATCGAGCTCTATCAAGCTCGAATTACCAGAGCCTTCAACAAGAAAGTCAAGGAGCAGACTTTCAAGAAAGGCGACCTTGTCTTAGCCGTCAGAAGACCCATGGTGATGACGCATAAGACCAAAGGAAAATTTCAGTTTAAATAGGAAGGACCATTTATAGTGGAGTCGGTCTACTCAAATGGAGCATACTGTCTTATAGCCTCAGACGGTGATACGCTCATGATGCCGATCAATGATAAATTCTTGAAGAAATACTATCCTTGATAGCATTCTCCTCTTGATCAGGTTAATACTACACCTCTGATCGAAGCTCCAGATCCAAGATATTTGGGGGGAACACCAAAAAAGAGCCATTTTCTTCCTCCACCGGATCATATCACGGTTGATCAACGTTGAGTCGATCGAGCGGTGTTTACATCATGATGCATGATGTAAACATTGAAGAAGAAACAAAATGCAAGACTTGGTTCTAGCTTTGTTACTCTTCTCTAGTGTACCTATGGACATCCGACGCCTCCAATGGCTAAAGATAGAGGAAAATATTGGCTTTTAAGTCCAACATAAGCCTTCGACAACTCATCATGCTGAGGGAAATAGCATGGCTAGCCCAACTTAAACGGTAGTTGGTAAAGGCGCATCAAATCCGTTGATAGCTGAGGGTTTACTAAAAATCCTAAGGGACTTGGTCCCATCCTCTCCTCCAAAATCTCATACCAATTCTCACCCACAGAATGGTAGGGCCACAAAAATACCTGGGTTCATTTCTTCAACAAAATAAGCTGGGACTTGTCACGTTAATAGTAAACCTCTGACAAATCAGATTTCCTGATCCCTAGTGGATTCAGTCAAGTTAATATTAAACCTTTGACAACGAAACAAAAAAGAATCTCAGTGTTATGTTAAAATAACACTTCTAACGGCGAACCTCCCATGTCCCAAGGAAATTAATAATTGTCACGTTAATATTACATCTCTGACAATTCATTTTGTTTTTTCACCAAAAGTCCCCTACCAATTCTCTTCCATGGAGTGGTAGGTCCACAGGCTCAATCATTGTTAAGTTTAATACCACACCTCTAATAGTGAAAAGTTTCAATACTCCCCAGTGAGTACAAACTTCCACTTGTTGCTCCCCTACATGAAGTCACAAGTCCTCAAACTTGACAAGTTAACACTACACATCTAACATTACAAACTTCACTTGTCAATTCTCATCAATAGAATGGCAAGTCCTCAAAACTGCTCATATCGCAAATCAACTCCTGTCATGTTAATATTACACCTCTAACAAATTACTATTAAGTTTAACACCACAGCTCTAACAGTGATTAAGTTGCTGTCAAGTTCAATATTAAACCTCTGACAGGCACTTTCCTCAGGCTTTCATATCGAAGCTGAGATGAGTGATGCTAAGTTTAACATCATATCTCTAGCATCCAGTTCATTGTTAAGTTCAACAATACACCTATGATAATGACTTTCCCTCGAACTTCCCTATCAAAGTCGAGATGACTAATGCCAAGTTCAAAATTACACCTCTAGCATTACCTTCACTGTTAAGTTTAACACTACACCTATGTCAGTGATGTTTTCAGTTTTCCCAAATGAAGCTGAAATTCCCGTTGAGGCAAGTTAATAACACATCTCTAGCTCGAATTTTTGTCAAGTTAATATCACACCTCTGATAATATCAGATTCAACCCGTTAAGTTAATATTACACCTCTAACGGTAAAAAATTCTCCTAGATCCCCAACGAGTCTAGTCTCACTTGTTATTCTCGTCAACAGAATAGCAGGTCCACCTAAAAGCACTATTGGGTTAATATTTCACCTTTAATAGTGTTCCATCAAATCCCCAACTGAGTCCCAATTACGTTAATACTAAACCTCTGAAGAATACTCAGTCATAATCCTCTGTGGGGATGAAATTTCACTTGTCTTTCTCATTCATGGATTGGCAAGTCCACAGAAACTATCCCACTCCTGTCAAGTTAATATCACACCTCTGACAGTAATCTTAAATTCCTGAAATGGAATTTTTCCCCAACTTTGACTTACTAAGTTAATTATCATATTTCTAGTAAGTCAAGAGTTCCTACTTCTATTTTTTGATTTTCAATGAAAAAAGGAATTCAAGACATATAAGAAGACAGAAAAAAAATGTTACTTTTATTGATATTCAAACATATGAAAGTGATACAAGGCGCTCTCTTATACAATAAGATTGAGTGTTACAATAAAGGAGTACAAAAAAGTCCCTCTCGCTCAGTGAAAGGTTGCACTCACTCCTTAAAACATCTACACCACTCCAGATCTAAGATGTTTGGGTGAATGCCGAAAAAAGGTTCCTCTCTTCCTCCACTGGATCATATCACAGTTGATCAGTGTTGAGACGATCGAGTGCTGGTTACATCATGATGCATGAAGTAAACATTGAAGAAGCTCATCGCTAACTGAGAACAATGGTGTTTCTCGAGGTCAAAATGCAAGGGAGCATTCTGATTCCACCCAACCAACTTGTGTGGGCCATAATTCTTCACTTAATGGTAGATTTTGCCACCAGAAAGCTGGATCTCCTTAATCAAAATTGGTAAAGGGAGGATCCGAGACCTTACTGATGACGTCCTCTTTCCTGTGACCTTTAAGGCTACCATACTCACTACCATACCCACTGTGACCATGATGAACCCGGGACATTGCTGGTGCGTCATGTCCAATAAGGCCTTGACGGATATCAGTAACTGCGTGAATTCTCCTCGCCCGTGGACAGAAGCTTTGACTTCCCGAGAGCTGGAACATGCTGGCTGGTCCAAATAGTCTCCCATGAACCAAGCTTGTCCATGAACAGGAGCACTGACTCCCCGAGTGCTCGCCAATCGAACAAGCTGGTTGGTCAAAATATTCTCCCATGAGCCCAGCGAAGACACAGAAGACTGACTGAGGCTGTCAGAATCTATAAGAAGGAAAAACCAAAAGGTTAAAATTCTGCGAAGATAGGAATAGAAAATCTGAGGTGCAAACACGAGACTGAAGTCATGAACTCTAGACGCGGAGTTAACCAGTGCAGAGAATATGGATCCAAAGGCAGTCTAGTTTTAGACTTGGGTCCAAGATGTAAGACGCGAGGTAACTCAGATGCAGAGTTCGTCACACCCGCGTTTGAGATGCAGGGGTTGCTACATCCACATCCAGAAGTCTCAAAAGAGCAGACTTAAAATTCTCTAAGTCAAGAACCCCAAACGTGAACTTTATATACAAAGCTCGTGTTTATAGATCCAAACACAGAGTTTCTCATACTCGAGTTCGAAGAACTTTTGACTTACAGTTTAAAGTCAATGAGTTCGTGTTTCATCAAGAAGTCCAAAAGACGTGTTTACCAAATACGGGCGCATCAATCAGATTTCAAGAGGGGATCAAGAGATCGAATCTCTTTAATGGACGGGAAAACAGAACTTCAGGGGGACTGAGTATTTCATGGCGACAAATAGTTCCTACCCGGGGAAGAATTCTCTAGAAGTTGGACTTCATTCATCAAGGCACGGCCATAAAAACACTTAAAACAATGCTTGAAATCACATGACAGTGATAATCTTCAGAGAAGATTGAAGGAAAGCATTAAAGCTTTGAGTTCATGTTGTTCATCAGAACACATGCCCTTGAAGGGAAGATAGACAAATCAAGACGAAGTCCTTCAGAGCGCATGCGCGTAAAGAAAAATAGTCTAGATAAAAGACTGTTAAGAGGCTGAGGCTATTTATAGGCAAGCCATAAGACTTTTAATTAATGGCATAAAAATCAAAGTCATCAACCTTAATGCCTGCACGGACATCTCCAATGTGGAGCTGACACGTGGATTGTCGCTCCGGGAAACACCAATAGCACAAGTCCCCAACCATCAACGCCGACTTGGTATTAAAAGATCCAACAAGATCTATAAGACGGATTGCATGTGATACTTCAGAGTTGCGTCTTGGAGTTCGCGTCCATTCATAAGAAATGAAGGTTGCGTCCCGAAGTCCGCGTTCTTACACACTTAAAGGCCGCGTCCTTTTATAAAGAACCACAACTGCGTCTCCTTAAGCGATCCAGAATCGCATCCTCTTAGTGAGCCAGAGCCGCGTCTCCTGAGTAAACCAGGACCATGTTCCACAACAATTCAAATTTGCGTCCATTCACAGGACTTAAAGGCTGCGTCCCGAAGTTCGCGGTCTTCCACAGACTCAAGGACCGCGTCCATGAGTCCCCTCCCTTTCACAAACCTGAAGGCCGCGTCCCCTTTATCAAGAACGCAGGTTCACGTCTCAGAGTCGCGTCCTCTCAAGGGGCCAAAGTTATATCTTTCTTGAGCCAGATCCGCATTCCTGCCAAACAGCTGAGATTCGCGCGTCTTTCTTGATGAGCCAGAACTGCGTCACCATCAACAGTTAAGAGTCGCATTTCGCATGTCCGCGTCTCCACTACAAATGAGAGCCACGTCTCAATCATGAACTCAATGCAGCCTAAGTTTATCATTTATGACTGTGACCTAACAAAATGACTAAGGATTGTGTTTCCACAAACAGCCAAGTGTTACGCTATGAAAGCTGAGTTGATCCAAGCAACAAAGAGTCCATCTAATTCTCAAAGACAAAGAAAGGATAAAGACGAGACAAGAATTTGATAGCTGTTATTATTTGACTCAAAAATGATAAAAGTAACACAGAACACTCCCTTATTTGACAAATGGAGTGTTATGGAAAAAATAGAGAAATATAAAAAGGGGAAGAAGGCTAATAATCTTGCTCCGCCAAAGAATGGATCCGTTCCCAGAGGCGCTGCATCTCCTGCTGGCGTGCCTTCTCAGCTTCCGCCAAAGCTTGGACCCGCAACTCCTCCTCCGATAAGATCTCTTCGTAGCCAGCTGTGTCTGAAGAGATTCCAACCTAGAGGAATAAATAGCAAGGTTTCTTGAACTTGCGTCTTGGTGATTTCCAGCTTTTCCTGCTTCTTTCTCGTAACAGCAAGTTTCGACTCGTTGGCTTCAATCAAGGCTTGCGCCCTAGCTATAGCAGCCTGAGCAGTGGTGATAACTTGCTCCGCACTTTGGAGGACAATCTCGGATTCCTTCGAATTATCAACCAATCTTTGATAGTCGGCTTGAAAGTTGCAGAGATGACAGGCTTCTTCGGCCATTTGCTCCTCCATCTCATTTCGCTCGTGTTCTTGAGCAGCGAGGAGTTTACCTAGCATCGACCGAGCCTCATCCATTGAGCTAGCCTTCTCCAGGGTCTTTAGCTCCCGCGGCATATCCCCAGCTGTTCAATCAGCACCAGATATGCCCTAGCTTGCGCAGGGCTTCCAGTGTGGCGGATGTTCTCGATTTGATTTTCAAGAAGCATTCGAGCAAACTCTAAGGAACTGCCCCCAGAAAGGACCAACTTAATACAGGACTTCATGGAGGTGAAGAATTGTTGCACCACTTGACGTGCTAGTTCCTCCATTATGTTAGTGGCTGGAGATAACCCTGCCAATGCACTCTCGGATCCCATCTCTATGACGGGACGAGTAACACCCATAGAAACGGACGTTGACTCAACTTGTGCAGGGAGGAGGCCGACAACAGGCTCTTCTAACAACGTGGCCAAGGCAAACACCTCTGAGACGTCTGTTGTGGTAGCTTCCATAGCAACAGAGGCAACAGAAAACTCTATGGTACTGGGTTCACCGGCCAAAGTTTGAAATATGCTATCCTCTACGCCAATGCTTGCCACAGGATCCTCTACTTGAGCTACCCTAGTGCTCTCTGCAAATCATAACATTAATATCAGTGGTAATGATGAAAAGGAGAGTATTCAACACGTTTGTATTCTCTTACTAAGTTGAGAATCTGAAGATGACAAATCCCTAGATAAGCCACTTGGGGATGAGGGTTCTCCGACCTCGGTGGTTGCACCCTCATGAGATACCCCAGTAGCGAAAACTTCGAGACCCTCCTGCTGGGCCAGTTCCTTAATCATCTCCTCAATGTGAGAAGTAGTTGTTGTAAGTACACCTAGAGGGGAGGTGAATAGGAGTACGGCTAATCTAATGAACAAAATGCGGAATTTAAAAATTTAAATTGCAACACACTTAATGTAACCAATGAGTGTAGCCGAATTCCCGGTGAAGGGCTCTGGACTAACTCCTCTTGATTCCTCTGAATAAGAGTTGAGGTGCTATATGAAGCTCTCATGGTTAAACACAAGTGAGGCACACAAACAAACACAACCAAGCATATAAGAGTAATATGACAATTGAATGATGCAAGGCACAATAGTAAAAGAGAGAGAGTTTAGAGTCAATGGATCAAACGCAAACACCGAGATTTGTTTCGAGATTCGAGCACCCAGCTCTACGTTCACACAGAAGGATTTCCACTAACTTGTCCACACAGGACTCCCACGCAGAGAACCTCCACTGAGGATTTGGGGCAATACAACTTGGAGTACACAACTCCTCTCTCAATTACAAACACAACCTCTACACTTAGAGGCTAGGCACAAAGCCACCACAAATCAATCACCTCACACTTGAGGGATGGGCACAAAGCCACACAACCAATCAACCTCTCACTAGAGGGATAGGGCACAAAGCCACCACTCCAAAATCAACCTCTACACAAGAGGGATAACACAAAGTAGGAGGGTTTATAACTTAGTGATCAAAAGGCCACAAACCAATTCTTTCTCACAAAAATAAAGATCCTATAGAGATGATAGAATGATAAGCTCAAGCGTGAGAAAAACCAAAGGAATGGAAAATAAATACTCAAAGAAAATCTTTGGGAAAAACTAGAAATAAGGATGAAGAAGTTAAACCAAAAACACTTTTTCAGAAATCACTTTTCTTTGATTTTCCAAAACCTAGAAAAACACCAAATCAAATGTAAACTTTAAAGCCCAAAACTTCTTTTGAAAACTTGTATAAAACACTAGAGAAGATGGAAATTTAGCTCTTGAAATTCTTAGGGAAAACAGTGAAGAGAAAACCTAATTTATATGCTCTTTAAAAAACTAGCCGTTGGCAGCTAATTATGGTCAGAATTGACCATCCGGTCGACCGGCCGGTCGACCGGCCAACGGTCAAAATTTGACCGTTCCCAACCTCCGGTCGACCGTCCTTACCCGAGAATAAGGAGACTTCAGTCAGTCGACCGGCCAAACCAAATGGCCTTTGTGCACGTCTCGTGCACATATGGTCGACCGTTCCGGTCGACCAGTCGGTCGACCGCCAGAGCCTGGCAGACTGAATTCAGGAATTAAAACTTGGGTTTTTAATTACCCTATAAAATCCCATAAAAACTCTGAAAATCCACAAAAATAGTTTCTTGTATTATCTTTGATATACAAACATGTGTAAAAAAATTCAACATATATTTCAAACTATTTGAACCATTTTGTGACTTAGAAATTTTGCCGAAAACCAAATTTCGTATTTTCCAAAACTTGAATTTTTGAATTGAAAATTTGTTTTCTCCAAAACTCATCCAAATACAAAAACATGATATTTAAACAACTTGAAGCATGTTGTATATGGATATAATCCAATATACATATAAAGATATATATCAATATTTTTGACATTAAATCCGAAAATAAGTTTTGTTAAAATACCAAAACTCCAAACTCATGAAATAGATTATCAAACTAAGTTTGTTTAAATAGATGAAGTATAGATGTATATAGAATAAATCTAATATACATTAAACCATGTAAACTTGTTGATTCTATCTATTCATGAAAACCAAGATCGATTAAACCGAAAACCAAATTATGAAACTTAAACAAGTGTGTGTGTGTGTGTGTTGTGAACTTGAGCATATCACACTATCTAATCTTTAACAATGGATCTAAAACATAAACTAAACTATGTACCGAGGTCTTCTTGTAGAGCGCCGTCTCCAAGTCGACTCGATCCAAACTGTGATCCACCGAGCTTGACTCCAAACGAGTGCTAGATATAAACTTTGACGCTCGGGCTCTTAAATCACCACGTGAAAGCTCCAAAACACCTTTGTTGAAGCTAATCACCTACTAACATCTTGGTTAAATATTTGAAACTCGATATCACAAGATTATTAGTAAACATAACTACATGAGTTAATCATCATCAAAACTAGAGTGGAAGGCCTCTGGGCTAACAATCTCCCCTTTTTGATGATGACAAAACTCATGGAGTTATATATGCATGGATTAAAGTTAAGCTTCAAAGAAGCTCCCCTTAACTCATGCATAGCAATAATAAAAAGATATGCAATGAATATTAAACATGATATGCATCAACATGTATAAAATAATGAACATGAACATGCTCTTGATACCAAATAAAAAACATGCTCTTGATATCAAATAAATTATTTCTTCTTTTCATAAACATGTTCTTTCAAAACAAAACATCAAACCATGTTCTTGATTCTTGATACCAATATCAACAAAACATAAAACAAACTATCTCTTGATATCAATATAAAAACACATGCATATAAAACATGCATATAACTCAAATACTTCTCTCCCTTTTTTATCAACATCAATAAAGGGGTCAAAGAAAAACCAATAAAACATATTCTTCCCTTTTTTGTCCGAAACAAAAAAAATACTTCAAGGGTGAAATCAAAACAAACATGATACCAATTAAAAAATATATCAATGTAGTGCATCATGATATCAATTGTAAGTGAACAAATGGGTAAACCAACAAAATTTTGAGAAGTACCAATTGAAAGTAAATAAGGCATTGAAATCCAATCTTTAAGAAACCAATTGAAAATACCAATTGAAGGTACATAAAACATTTTTGAAGAAACCAATCAAATTTTGATATCAATTGAAAAATGTAGACATATAGATAATCTTGATACTAATTGTAAAATTAGTACCAATTGAAAATATTTTACACTTTTGATACCAATTTGAAAAATATAAACTAATTTAGGATATTTTTCATATGATACCAAATTAAAATCAATATAAATTTTTAATCATTTTCATCATAAAGTATGGGAGTAGAATAACAAAACCAATTAAAAGGTGAAATATGAATTTTCTCCCCCTTTGTGAAATACCAAATAAAATGATGCATAAGCTTGTATAAGATACCAATTGAAAAATAATCAATTGAAATATAATAGTCATTTAGAAATCAAGCTTAGCATAATCATAATTTGTGCTCAAAGATATAGAGATATAGTAAGCACAAATAAAACATATATATGTATGAAAATGAATACCATTCGAAATTGATACTATTTGAAGTGTAAGAATACATATATAAAAACATATATATGAGTGTACAAAAGAATGTCAATATTGATACCAATTGAAAAGATCCAAAGATACCAATTGAAATTAGAATCAAGTGTATAACTCATACTACCTACCACCCATTTCATGCACATGTTTAAAAGGATTTTCAATAATGAGCAAACAAGGCATGGTCGCCCAGCCAACGGTCTTTGATGGGTAGGGGTTTTCAAAAATAAGTTTAAAAATATAGTATGTTTGAAAAACTCTACCATAAGGAAGAATACGAACTAGTTTATGAAAAAATTTGTAAACTAGCACGAAATCCTTCAAGCAAGGAACAAAACAAAAATATATTTCAAGAAAAGCATGTAGATCACATGATCACCAAACACTCAAAATCTATATAGCACAAATTGTACTCATGAAAACAAAATCATGAGAAAACATTAAATAAAGTGAGTGTATAAGAGTTATGTGAAACACATTATCATGAAACTAGGCAATCGAGCTCAAAATGTGAAATTCCTTAAAACATGAAACACATTAAAACAATTTAATCTTCAGGGCATATGTATGTCTTGTACAAACTAAAGAATACATACATATCCAAACATAACGAATCCATAAAAGTATATGCATGAAGGCAAGTGGCTCAAAGATGTATATGTATAACTATTAGTTTAGACAAAATAGACATATACATGAAGTTAAACACAAACATGAAAAACATGTACAAAATGGGAATACAGGTCAAAATGTTTGAATCATCAAAACTAGACTATACTAGTACATCTAATGGGTACAAATAAGCGTTCAAGCACAAACATATAATAGTCTATTTGTGGCTCACTAGTTGTACAAATATATATCCTAGTTTTAATGAAAACTAACATCTAAACATGTAATCAACATAAAGCATAGAAATTAAAACAAAAAACTCATAAACATACATATGATCATTATGTACATGCTCATGCATAGATCTATGAAATACACATTAGTCAAACTAAAGTGAGAACACTAAATATAAATCCATATTAACATGGGTGTCTCAAATACTAATCATGTATATCACTAATCTAAGTATCATAGCATAAAACATACTAATCAAGAAACATAAAAACATGCTAAGATATGCATAATATGGAAAGCATGTAAATATAATGGGAGTTAGAGATTGTTACCAAAACCTATAAGGCAACTCTCTATGTCTTCAAAAACAAGGTGGTCCTCCCACCAAACTCCCCTTGAAAGTGATGTATCCAAATAGTCATCTTTAGGCTCGGAACGCATCCACCTCAAGGCACCATCGCTCTCACGTCATGCGAGAGCCCACACCTACATCAAATACAATAGGGGTGGTCTTTGGTACCCATACTCTTTTGGGGTCCATGGGGGTTAGCTCCTTTCCTAATCCAAACAAACTTAGTTGCTAAATTTACATCATGTATCTTATCATAGCAAAATTTAGCAAGGTGGCCCTTACGTCCACAATGTGTACAAGTGTACACATGAGCATACAAAGTGTTATGAGTGTGGCCGTGAGAAGCATGTGTATGCTGTGGTTGGTGTGCATCCAAAGATGGAACTTGTTTCTTTCGAAACATGGATTCCAAACGTGTATGGTTCAAAGCACAATGGCTCAAAGTGGAGCTCAAACAATCAACACTCTTCTTAAGCATACAAATATCATTTTCAATCATGGAAGAGGTGCATGCAATAGGTAAGCTAGGTGAAGCTACACTAGCATGGCAAACATGTGAATCTAAATCATTTTGCAAAGAAACATTTTTCTTTAAACAATCTTCCAATTCTTGTGAAATCAAATCAATTTTATTTTTCAAAGAAACATTTTCTTTTACAACAAAATCAACTTTTGAAGCTAAAGCCTTATTTTTCTTTAAAACATTTTCACAATTATTTTTAGTTTTCAAAATTTTGTTTTCATTAAGTGCAAGTTCATGTTGGGATTTAAGTGAGTCAAGTTCACTTGAAATCTCATCCCTCTCTTGCAAAGCAATCTCAAGTCTGGAAGATAAATTTTTATTTTCTTCTTTTAAACCAAAATTATCCTTTTTCAAAAGTTTATATTTTGAAATCAAATTTTCACAATTTTTAGCAAGTTCATCATTTAAGGCTTGTGCATCCATACAATCACTGCAATGTGAACTAGTGCTAGCATCTAGTTGAGTTTCCGATTGTACCTCAAGGGAGTCATTCCCTTGGACCATGAAGCAACGTTCGTCGGACTCATCTCGACTAGATTTCCTCCTTTTATTAATAAGCGATGGTAGCTCAGGAGATGTCAAAATGTTCCACACTACAAAAGCGAAATCATAGTGAGAAAACACATGTAAATATTTTTTATCAAGGGATGCTCTAAGTGCCTTTAGGGCTAGTGCATTGGCCTCTATATGCTTGCTATCACTAAGGTAGGATTCCTTGGTAATGGCAAGGTAACTTTATAACCTAGGGCTTTCAAATGATAACTCATCATAACCTTCCAAATATCAAGTCTAGAGACATCAAACATGGGAGGGCTATTCATGAGTGCAAACTATATGTGTGCAAATGCAAATGCAAATGTAGATTAGCAAACCAAGATCACACTTCTAGGTGGTTAACCTAATATCAGGAGTGTAGGCTCTGAAACCAATTGTAAGTACACCTAGAGGGAGGGTGAATAGGTGTATGGCTAATCTAATGAACAAAATGCGGATTTAAAAACTTAAATTGCAACACACTTAATGTAACCAACGAGTGTAGCCGAATTCCCGGTGAAGGGCTCTAGACTAACTCCTCTTGATTCCTCTGAATAAGAGTTGAGGTGCTATATGAAGCTCTCGTGGTTAAACACAAGTGAGGCACACAAACAAACACAACCAAGCATATAAGAGTGATATGACAATATGAATGATGCAAGGCACAATAGTAAGAGAGAGAGTTTAGAGTCAATGGATCAAACGCAAACAATCAAATTTGTTTCGAGGTTCGAGCACCCAGCTCTACGTTCCCGCCTTCACACAGAAGGATTTCCACTAACTTGTCCACATAGGACTCCCACACAGGGAACCTCCACTGAGGATTTGGGGCAATACAACTTGGAGTACACAACTCCTCTCTCAATTACAAACACAACCTCTACACTTAGAGGCTAGGCACAAAGCCACCACAAATCAATCACCTCACACTTGAGGGATGGGCACAAAGCCACACAACCAATCAACCTCTCACTAGAGAGATAGGGTACAAAGCCACCACTCCAAAATTAACCTCTACACAAGAGGGATAACACAAAATCAACCTCCAAAATCAACCAATTCTTTCTCACAAAAACAAAGATCCTATAGAGAGGATAGAATGATAAGCTCAAGTGTGAGAAAAACTAAAGGAATGGAAAATAAATACTCAAAGAAAATCCTTGGGAAAAAACTAGAAATAAGGATGAAGAAGTTGAACAAAAAACACTTTTCCCAAAATCACTTTTCTTTGATTTTTCAAAACCTAGAAAAACACCAAATCAAATGTAAACTTTAAAGCTCAAAACTTCTTTTGAAAACTTGTATAAAACACTAGAGAAGATGGAATTTTAGCTCTTGAAATTCTTGGGGAAAACAGTGAAGAGAAAACCCAATTTATAGGCTCTTTGAAAAACTAGCCGTTGGCAGCTAATTATGGTCAGAATTGACCATCCGGTCGACCGGCCGGTCGACCGGACAACGGTCAAAATTTAACTCCGGCCGACCGTCCGGTCGACCGTCCTTACCCGAGAGTAAGGAGACTTCAGTCGCTCGACCGCACGGTCGACCGGCCAAACCAAAACTCCTTTGTGCACGTCTCGTGCACATACGGTCGACCATTCTGGTTGACCGGCTCCTGGTCCGGTCGATCGGTCGGTCGACCGCCAGAGCCTGGCAGGCTGAATTCAGGAATTAAAACTTGGGTTTTTAATTACCCTATAAAATCCCATAAAAACTCTGAAAATCCACAAAAATAGTTTCTTGTATTATCTTTGATATACAAATATGTGTGAAAAAATTCAACACATATTTCAAACTATTTGAACCATTTTTGTGACTTAGAAATTTTGCCGAAAACCAAATTTCGTATTTTCCAAAACTTGGATTTTTGAATTGAAAATTCGTTTTCTCCAAAACTCATCCAAATACAAAAACATGATATTTAAACAACTTGAAGCATGTTGTATATGGATATAATCCAACATACATATAAAGATATATATCAATGTTTTTGACATTAAATCCGAAAATAAGTTTTGTTAAAATACCAAAACTCCAAACTCATGAAATAGATTATCAAACTAAGTTTGTTTAAATAGATGAAGTATAGATGCATATAGAACAAATCTAATATACATTAAACCATGTAAACTTGTTGATTCTATCTATTCATGAAAACCAAGATCGGTTAAACCGAAAATCGAATACCAAATCATGAAACTTAAACAAGTGTGTGTGTTGTGAACTTGAGCATATCACACTATCTAATCTTTAACAATAGATCTAAAACATAAACTAAACTATGTACCGAGGTCTTCTTGTAGAGCGCCCTCTCCAAGTCGACTCGATCCAAACCGTGATCCATCGAGCTTGACTCCAAACGAGTGCTAGATATAAACTTTGACGCTCGGGCTCTTGAATCATTACGTGAAAGCTCCAAAACACCTTTGTTGAAGCTAATCACTTACTAATGTCTTGGTTAAATATCTGAAACTCATTATCACAAGATTATTAGTAAACATAACTACATGAGTTAATCATCATCAAAACTAGAGTGGAAGGCCTCTGGGCCAAGAGTTGTGATTTCACTATCAGTAGTCACCCCTGTAGAAGAGTCACCCCTGTAGAAGAAAATTAAAAGAAATGGTTAAAATATTATCCCAACTTAATAGAGAACCAATTAAGGAGGACAAAGGAAATATCCTCGGTAGTGGCAATCTCTGCTGTCAGCAAAACATCGCAAGGACGTACCCTTGTATCTCTTCCTCTGATATATGCGAGAATTTTCACATGTTAGGAAGAGCGGATTCATCACCAAAGTCGACTTCCTCGCCAGAATAATGATTGGTAGTGAAAAGTGCATTTTTATCATTATATTTACCATCACATTTCATATTTTTTTCTATAATTCTGCACATTTACTAATATTTTATGATTTATTGTGTACAGGCCTCGAAATATTAAAATAAAGAAATAAAGCTTAAAAAGAAGCCCAAAAGCTTATATTCAAGCCAATGTAAAAGTTGCAAATATCAATTGTCAAAATTGCAAATACTAAGGGCCAAAGTTGCAAATACTAAAAGAAGAGGGAAGGATAGACTTCTATTCAACCCTAAATACTTCTAGGATGAGGATAAAAGCCAAAAAAGAGAGTGCAAAGATAAGGAAATTCGTGTAAAAAGATATTGAGAGATTTGAGATCTAGGTAACTTGCTTCCCAAGTTATCTCAAAATCCCAAGATAAAGAGCCAGGATGCAGCTTCCAGAAGGAAACGCCCAGATGGACGGACCAGGGGAATCCACGCGCCAAAGCGCGTGGCCAGCCGCCACCACCAGGCCGCGTTTCCGCGGCAATTCAGTCTTATCTGACTACGGGTTTTCGTGGGAGAGTTGTGTTGGGACTCTGCCTCCTTCTGCACCTATAAATACCCCTGCAATGCAACCGAGAAGGGCGTACAGAAATTACAGAGCAGATTCTAGGGTTTCTTAGGCTAACTTGTAGTTCAGGTTAGATTTTATTTTCATTTTTCTTTTGTAAATTTTGTAACTGAGAGTGGAGGAAGCTTTCATGGAGGAAGGAGTCTATGCTTGTACTGAGGTGACAGCGGTGTAAGCCTACTTTTCTTCCATTGTTAATAAAATTCACTTGAGGTTTGTTTGTGTTCTTTTATTCTTGTTTATTTATGTTCTTCTATCCTTGTTCTATTCTTCTATTTTTTTCTCTAATGTCTTGTGAACCATGAGACCCAATTGCGTTGAGACTGCCTAGCCGAAGAAGAGCCCTTGATGGCCTATGGAGATGAACAAACCTTCGTTAGTTTGTCTTTTACTTTCGTAGTGTAGATTAAGAAGGTGGACGATCCTATACGCCATACTTGTACGCCTTCCAAGACAAGGTAAGTCATTGCACGGATCAAAGGTAAGCAAGGTAGAATAAGTATGTATGTATAGTTTTCTTTCTTTCTAATTCTAGTTTAGATCTCCATCTCTCTCAAATTTACTTTTCACCTTCTCATTGTAAATATCATATACCATTGTAAATAATAAAAGAAAATAATTTTTAGAGAATCTTACTTAAACGCTTCCATCGCTAGTCCCTTCCTGAGGATCATGACCCGCATAGCCACTGCTACCGCGGATTCGAATTGAGAACCTTACACAACTTGTTCTAAATCTAATATTATTTATTTTGTGTGCAGGAAAACTCAATCAAAACATTGGCGCCGTTGCCGGGGAGGGACGGTAAGTTATTCTCTAATAATAAAAAAATTATTAACTAATTCTTTTATTCTTTTCTGTTTGCAGGTTTGGAGAACAGAAAATAACAGCAGAAGTGGACATATAGCAACTCTGTGCCTTTGCCCTAAAAGGCAGAGCAGCAGAGCCTACTCATCTGCCACGGAAACGCGGCAATAGCCGCGGATACGCGGCAATAGTAGTGAACTACTGACGTATTTTTCTGCAGGTTGCTAAAAAGTGCAAAATTTGTTTTCTGCTCTGTTAAAATTTGTTCTATGATAAACCTGTATACTGCTAATTAATTCAACAGTAAAATATTTGTTGATAAAGATAAAAAATTGATTAGACGTTTGCATATTAGGCACGTGTCTTTTCAATTCCTTTATTTTTACTGTTGAAGGGTGCTGGAGCAAGGTACGTTCGCATTGCATGTAGAATAGGACTCATCTCTTGGTTGATGCTTTGAGTGAATCTTATTTACATATTTTGTACACTTGCACAAATTTATTTAAGGGCATAACCCATTAACAAGATAAGGTGGGGATTTCATCACCCTTCCTTAGCCCAAAAATCATATCCCAAGCACTCACTAACCCAAGCCTAACTTAAAATTAGTAGACGTTGGCCCTAGGGACATCTCGGACTCAATTAGGAGATTATCCTAAGGGGGAACAGTGCTGGAAGTTGACTCCTGCCAAATCAGTATCTAGGAAGGGGATTGAGGGCCGAAAGCCCGAAGATTGGTGGTTATTTAATTAAGGAACGTCTTTGACGGAAAACCTCCCACCACTCTTGCCCTGACCTGGCTGATTAACTTGTGGTCAAAGTCTGCATCCTACCTCCCGTGGACAGTCTAACCAGTCAGGAGTCGTCTAGGTCATAGGTCTACCCTAACTTAGGTTAGAATTTTTTCCTTTTTTTTTGTTTGTTTATTTGTTTGTTTTCTTTTTCTTTGTTGTGTTGGTGTGATATGACATATAATAATAATTTTTCCAATTTTAATCCATATTACACACCATCTTCTTTTTCGGATATTACCAACCCGGCATATCATAATTTTGACCAACCTAGTGTGCCGGAATGGTCTTATCTGAATAATATAACCCATGCCCCCATCTTATGACCATAATATTCATACCACTTTCAACTCTTCACAGAGTTCATGGGGTTTCGTTTCCCCCGAGTCCAATTTTCAACCGACTTGTCCTCCGTCTCCACCTTGTCCACAATATTCCAAAGATTCATACTCAGATCCACCCAGTTAGAATAGACTACCATCTATCCAGGAAATGATGAGTATGCATGAGTCCAAGCAACAATTACCATCAATCGCAGACATGATTATGCGTGAGTCCACCGACTCACAACTTCATCACGATTACACTTCATCCTTTCAAGTCCAATCACAACATGATGCACCTATCAACTATGAAAGTATGCTTACAGCCATGACTCAGGCTAGATTAGCCCGTGATCATGAAATAGATCTGATGGTTCAATCTTTACGTTCTCACCGTCCGGCCAATTCTGCTTTCACTGACCACCCTCTTAGAGCCGACGAACCATGTTGCTTTGGAAAACAAGATTCTACTTCAGTACCATCATTTGAACTTGCCGAAACTCCAAATTTTGATAGTTTGGCAAGTTTTTCCTTTCCTGAAGTAGATCTTGAGCATGAATATGATCCTGATCTCCCACTTGGTGATTCAATTTTACTTCCTGATTCAATAATGACTCCAGTGTCTCCACCTGATTTTACTTTTCCCGAGTCAACATCGGATCCTGTGCCAATCCATCATGAAATTGAATCACCCATTTTGATGATCATATTGAACTTGACCAATTTATAATTTTGACAGTCCCATGGATAAATTGGCAAGTTCTCATTTTTATGATATTGAGCTCAATGAGATATGTGACCTAGATTCTCAAATTGTGATCAAGTTCAAATACCTGAATCATTATTGACTCCTGTTTTGTTACCCAACTTAGGTAATCTTTTAGAGTCAGTTTTGATTCCCACACCTATCATTCCTGAACTTGAATCACCCATATTGAGTCACATTCCATTGTGGGAAGATGATTGTGGACTTGAGTTTCAACTTCTCGATTTGGACCCATTTCCTGAACCAAGCCCGACTCCTGAACCATTACTTGATTTAAGTTTCTTTCTTGAGTCGGTATTCGTTCCCGTACTTCCACGTCCAAGTCAATAATTTCATCTTTTTATACTACATTTGGGACAAGGAGGTTGACACAATTGACTCTGAAATTTATTATGAAATTTGGAAATTTGATGGGGTGGAAATTTTAAAAAATAATTATACATACATTTTAGTGGGTTATACAAGGGAAATTTTTGGTGGGTTCCTCTGTGAACTACTATATTATCTTGATTGGGTAGCAACGCTTGGCCCAATTAGACCACCACCGGAACCACCCCCTAAGGTAATTTTCTGCCTTCCCTTCTCCTTTTTCATGCATATATGCATTCATTCATACATTGAGGACAATGCATGAGATAAGTGTGGGGGTAGGCTTTACTAACATACTAACATAACAAAAATTTGCTAATATAAAAAAAATGTTATAAAAAGGATAATATTTTGACTTATCTTTTGAAAGAAATCTAAGTTAGTTTTAAGGATTAGGAAAATCATGATTAGGATTTCTAAAAACTTGGTCAAAATAAATAAATTGTTTAAATTTTAGGTATAGGAGGAGAAATTGAATAATTAATTAGTCTTAATTTTTACCTTAATGAAATTTGCATACCTATTGCATATCTAGGATTCTAAGACGAAGACCTTTGTGCCTCATATATTAAAAAAAAAGAAAAGAAAATCACTAATTAAGCTGGATATATGTGCCTCAAGAAGCATAAGTATTCATGCCTAAAGGTGAGTAAATAAAATAAAGTCCTTAGTTTTGGGGCCTAGTTCACTCGAATTTGAGTCCGAGGGGTGTTTTCTCACCTGGTGCCCTAAAGCCGACCGGTTTGGGAGCCACTGACTTTAAGTTCGCTACATGGGTGGATTAGAAAGCCTAAGAAAACTAAGAAATATTATATGTATTAACACATCTAATAGTCAATTAGTTAGGTATGAGGGCCTCAAGAAGCCTTGATTCTTACACGAAAGAAAATTAGATGAGTTATACATATTTAAAAAAAGAGAAAATAACAATAAAGAGGCATGAGAGTCCAAGTTAAGGAATTCCTACTAAAAATTTATAAGGATGCATATGATTTTTGGTAACGAAAAAGACTATATACAAATTCAATTTTGATCCTTACCTAAAATGATAACAATTTACTTTACAAAGACTAAGTCTAAGAATGAATAAAAATGATAATCCTAAAACTTATAGACTACTTAGTCTTTTCAAAAGTATTTCAAATATTTCCTTTTTAAGGATTTTGTGGGTGTAATCCGCTGAAAACCCTCACGAGACAACACTCGTCCTCTAGGATAATCTAGGGGTTTAACGGCTTGTTGCACATGCTAAGTGTAACCGTGATTCCTACGAAAGTGGGTTAGGTTAGATTAATTTTTCTTTTTCTCTTTGATTTTTACTCCAGGACGAGCAAAAAGATAAGTGTGGGGTGTGATTGGTAGTGAAAAGTGCATTTTTATCATTATATTTACCATCACATTTTCATATTTTTTTCCTATAATTCTGCACATTTACTAATATTTTATGATTTATTGTGTGCAGGCCTCGAAATATTAAAATAAAGAAATAAAGCTTAAAAAGAAGCCCAAAAGCCCATATTCAAGCCCAATGTAAAAGTTACAAATATCAATTGTCAAAATTGCAAATACTAAGGGCCAAAGTTGCAAATACTAAAAGAAGAGTGAAGGATAGACTTCTATTCAACCCTAAATACTTCCAGGATGAGGATAAAAGCAAAGAAGAGAGTGCAAAATAAGGAAATTCGTGTAAAAAGATATTGGGAGATTTGAGATCTAGGTAACTTGCTTCCCAAGTTATCTCGAAATCCCAAGATAAAGAGCCAGGATGCAGCTTCCAGAAGGAAACGCCCAGATGGACGGACCAGGGGAAGCCACGGGCCAAAGCGCGTGGCCAGCCGCCACCACCAGGCCGCGTTTCCGCGGCCCAAGCCGCGTTTCCGCGGCAATTCAGTCTTATCTGACTACGGGTTTTCGTGGGAGAGTTGTGTTGGGACTCTGCCTCCTTCTGCACCTATAAATACCCCTGCAGTGCAACCGAGAAGGGCGTACAGAAAATACAGAGCAGATTCTAGGGTTTCTTAGGCTAACTTGTAGTTTATGTTAGATTTTATTTTCGTTTTTCTTTTGTAAATTTTGTAACTGAGAGTGGAGGAAGCTTTCATGGAGGAAGGAGTCCATGCTTGTACTGAGGTGACAGCGGTGTAAGCCTACTTTTCTTCCATTGTTAATGAAATTCACTTGAGATTTGTTTGTGTTCTTTTATTTATTCTTGTTTATTTATGTTCTTCTATCCTTGTTCTATTCTTCTATTTTTTCTCTAATGTCTTGTGAACCATGAGACCCAATTGCGTTGAGACTGCCTAGCCGAAGAAGAGCCCTTGATGGCCTATGGAGATGAACAAACCTTCGTTAGTTTGTCTTTTATTTTCGTAGTGTAGATTAAGAAGGTGGACGATCCTATACACCATACTTGTACGCCTTCCAAGACAAGGTAAGCCATCGCACGGATCAAAAGTAAGCAAGGTAGAAGAGGTATGTATGTATAGTTTTCTTTCTTTCTAATTCTAGTTTAGATCTCCATCTCTCTCAAATTTACTTTTCACCTTCTCATTGTAAATATCATATACCATTGTAAATAATAAAAGAAAATAATTTTTAGAGAATCTTACTTAAATGCTTCCATCGCTAGTCCCTCCCTGAGGATCACGACCCGCATAGCCACTGCTACCGCGGATTCGAATTGAGAACCTTGCACAACTTGTTCTAAATCTAATATTATTTATTTTGTGTGCAGGAAAATCTCAATCAAATAATATTCATATTCCTCAGATGACGAAGACGACAATCGAACCCAAAAAGCCTCAGTGATGGGGGCTTTACCACTGAGTACCCCGGTAGTAGGGCTGGGCTTAACAACCCGCGAGGTAGGCATCAAAATACTGAGGGACCCAGATTGTTGCACCTCCATCCTTCTCTTATGAGCTGAAGAAGGTCCAGGCTGAGTTGAGACTCCCAGAATCTCAACATCATCCCTCCCCACCAAGTCAACCTCAGGTCGCTCGACCTCTTCAGCCATGATAGGTTAACCCACAGGCTCTCCCTCTGCTAGGAGCGAGGGGCCCCTACTGCGCGGCCTCGGGAGCGAAGAGTGAGGACTTCCTCCTCCTCTTCTTCTTCTTTCTCCTTCTGATCCTCAGCACTAGAAGGGACTACTTCGGGTATCAAAGCTTCAGCCTCAGATCCCCTCCTGGCCTTCTTCGGACTGGGCTCACCCTGGGAAGTAGAGCCACGAGAACATTTGGCCACAGCTCGCTGACACCTTTTGGCAGGCTGCTCCTTAGCTGTTAATTTTCGAGGCTCTGGCTCCGCAGTGGCTGTCCCTGTTCGGCTGACCTCCCTCCTACATTCGCCTCCCTCCTCCTTCTCTACCTCTTGGAACTCGTTCATCCCCCGCATCCGGTAACCCTTGGACCCCAACTTGGTTTTGTATGTGAACTTGATGCCCCTGATACATGAAGTATTATTTCAAACTTGGGCACCTGATTTGACATGAAGTACCACGAACAAAAGCTAAAACTGGCATAAAAGTTGGGAGTTTTGTGAGGAAGGGTAAAGATAGCTCTGATTCCCCCCGCTACGCTGTAATACCAGGTCCGGGCTCCTTCAAATAGATTCCCTCTGAAACGAAGGTGAGGATTTGGGTTGCCAATGCACAGCTGGTCATAACCAAACTGTCGGGCAAATTGGCAAGGCATATAAGGCTCCAACGTGTAGGAATTCCCTTGCCGAAACACCAAGTACCCAGGCCGGATGTTGATCAGCCACCAAAAGACACCGAAGGATAACCGAGTGAAGCCATTCGGGGTTTCAAAATCTACAAATTTGACCCCATAAGACGCATCATGAATTTTGGGGAAGCACCTGTCCAACTGATAGTTATTCCCGTTTAGAATCGTCTTCCTAACAAAGTATATATAGTACTAAGACCAGCTTGAATTCTCTAATCGCTGCACGTAAGGTGTGAAACCCTCAGAGGGATATACCGACGTCATCAATGAAGGGCAGTGTATAACATACCAGGCCATCAGGTATATATACAGAAGCTATACGGAAGCTCGACCCTGGGATTGGGAGTCTTGACCAAGGGACGACCCTTAGAATTTGTAACGGGGTTCCCCTCTACATCTACAATGGCTTCCACTTGACAGAAGCTCTTTGCTAATGCGCGCAGCCCGCTCTGTATCCCGGCTACCATCGCTGGAAGGAGAGCGATAGACTTCCCGTGTGCTAGCAAGACCGCTAGGTACACCACGTCGGCAACGATTACTTCATGCGGCAGTGTTAGCACCACAAAACGCTTCAGCCATAGCATGAGGAAACCCGCCAATAGAGCTCGGCCAGAGTTGGAATCCGGGCCTGGTGATGAAAACTTTTAAAAATTGTATCAGGTTTGAAAATGTCCTCATTCGACTCAATGGTGGAGGCACTGATCCTCTCAGTGATTTCCTCATCGATGCAGGGGGGCAGACTAGTCACTGGACTAGATTTTTCATTTATACCGTTAAACAGATAGCTCGCCCAGGACATCTGCTTAACGCCCATGTTACTCTAGGTGGATATCTGCCCGCAGATGTGAAAGTGGCACAGCACTTCTCAATATGTCTCGTACACCTAAGAATCCTCTTTCCTCAAGAGGTGAAGTTCCTCGGAGGTTGGGACATACTCTTCATAAGGGGCATCTCCAATCACCAGACCCGAGACTTCATACATCTCATGAAGGGCGAGTCCCATTTCCCCCAAGGGGTGAAGAAGGTGCAAGTTTTTGGATTGTAACACTTCAGGACAGCGTAAAAGTATTGCATGCTCTGCGGAAGGCCGTATTGAATAGCTCTGACATCCTCATACAGCCTAGCCTGTAGTAGACCAAGTTCTGCCAAGACAAACCCTACCATTCTACACCACCAATGTTTATCAGTAGAATGAAATCCAGCCGGTCGCACGAAATTCAGAAGGAAAGTCACCCCCACCTCCAGGAATTGTTGAAGGATGGTGGCTCCAAGCTGGGGGGTCTCTCCCTTCGGGTACTCATTTCTGACCAAGCCAGGGTGCAACCCCAGCACACATCTCCCATGTCCGACGGTGTAGGCTTCATTGATGCCTATCTTGCCCAAGGAGACTCCAGAGTATGACTTGACTAAGTCCCAATCCATTATCCGATGCACAAACATATGTTGCAGATAGGCTAAGGGATATGTCCTCTCCATGTTTGGATGGAAGAACTTTCTATCACCAATTTAGCGGAGCCATTTGTAGTTCCCGTCATAAAGGGCAGCTTCATCTTCTTCGACTGAGTTACCAAAGAAGAAGGCAGGTTTCCTTAGCAGAGTGCGGCAATCCGACTCAAACTGGCCATCAGAAAGGATCTCCCAAAGCGTCTGCATGCTGGCCTTGCTGATCCTATCCTTTCATTCCTTTGACTTACCAGTAGTCACAGGAGCTGTCCTCGGGAGGGATCAGGGCCACCTATATACCCAAAGTGTCACTTCTTGGATAGAGGGCTAGGTGAATATCGCACTGCAAAGAAGACAACACTTAGTCAGAAATCTAAAAGAAAATGGTTAAGTGTTTAAAACTCAAACGCGGGAGTGAATCCAGACGCAGAAATCAATAAAATCCAAGTTTAAGCTCAAGGACGCGAGGCTTGCATGAAGCCCGCATTTCAAAATTCACAACTTAGAAATTTTTCTAAGTGTCAGACTCAGACGCGAGACTCTGTGAAACCCACTCCCAACCTTAAAGACGTGAGGATCCTATGAAGTCCGCGTCTGAACCTTCCTCACTTAAAGAAATTCTGAATATTGTGATCAAAATGCAAGGCTCAACGAGGTCCGCAGTCGACAAGCAGATATGGGCTCAAGTTGATGAAGCAAAGGTGCGAAGGTCGTTAAACCCGCATCTTGCCTACTAATGCAAGAGCCGCGTCTAAAAATCAAACACGGGCATGAGCCTCGCGTTGGTGGTTCACATTCAAAAGAGACTTAAGAGTAAAGAGAACGCTTTAAGACCCTTAAATGGTGGAAACCAGTTTAGATGATTTTACTACCTTAAATGGGGACCACCTGCGTGGAAGAACCGCCCATTTGAACCTCTAGAGCGACAGCGCTCGAGGACGAGACAGCGGGCTTGGTCTTTGGTGCCATTTCGACTGTGAAATCGGTGTTAAAGATGAAGAAAAGTGGACGAAGCTTTAGGGCTTTTCTTAACTCTTGACATAAGGCTTAGTGAAGAAGAAAAAGAGTCTAATGATGACTCTTGAAAGACTATTGTCTTTTATAGACACAGTGATCTGCAGAGATACGTTGCGCGTGTCTCAAGGCCTAATCTTCGCCTGACGCGTGGCACGCGTCTTAAATGGACGCGAATTTCGCACATTAAAGGAAAGATGTCCCCTCAACTCTGCCAGACACGTGGCAATGTTCTCAGAATGTGGGTCTCATGTTTAACAAAACCGCGTCCCTCCAAAGGTCGAGTCTCTTCAGCAAAGTAAAAGTTGTGTCTATTCAACAGAGTGTGTAACGCCCCGATCCCGGCGGGTACGGAGACGTTACTGCAACGTATATACGCAGGTCAGAAATACCCTCACGTATATACGCTAAGCATCAGTACAGGCAAGAATCAGAGTACGGAAGCAAATGGTGCATTATACATTCCAACACATGAGTACAATTACAAAGTTATCACCAGAAGTGATAAATATTACAAGAATATTACATCACTGATAGGCGCAAATGCGAGAATACAAAGAGATGTACATGTATGAACAGTATAAGGCACTCACGAGTTTACAAAAGGAAAACTCGAGAGGCGCACAGGGGGCCTGGAAGAATAGAGCTCTGGGCGGTCTGCTGGAGATCCACGCTACCGCTGCACCACTCTGATCAGCAACTGGGGGAATCCACATGCTCCAAGCTCCATGACCTGGACATGAGGATCCAGGGGAGTCAGATTGAACTCCCCAGGCGAGTGGTGATACGAATGCCAAGTGGCGAGCATAGGTAAGCATGCAGGAGCGAGTAGATATAAAACAAGTGATATCAAGCAGGAACTACTCATGGTATGATAAGATAAGAGAAGGTAAAGAGATGAGAAGTAAAGTAGATAGGGCAACACCAGATATCTCCTAAACTAACATAAAACCGATAAAAACCGATAAAACCGATTACGAGCAAAACTGATTGTACAAGCTTAGGTTACGGCCCCATGAGACTAGTACCTCGAAGGAATAATCCAAACAAGGAAACCCTCATCTATATACCTTTATCCCATGTCACCGTAATCCGAGCGCATACAACCCGAGTTACAAAACAGCACATCAAATTGTATATTAGCATCTTATTATAATTGGAGCCGTCTAAGTTCCAGGCTTCAGTATGTGTCCCATTCCACATACTTTCACTCACAACTTATATAGCAAGTTATTTGGAAACTGATAAAGATCGATGAATCATGTTTCGGATGGGCCCCGTACATGCCCGGGACAACGGTTCAGGAGTATCCGGTGCTGAGCCGGAACGTACCGCTAGGTACCGGGACTTATTTACGCCCGAACAGGAATAGAGTATCGCAGATCCCATAGAAATAGGCCTAGGGCGTGTGCATACCCGGCAGGAATAAACAGGAGTAGGGGTGCCAGCACACCCCACGGAATCCCTGGTGGCCGCCAGGTGATCCCTCAAGTATGTGGCCACACGCGGCTCGATAAGACCACCATAAACATGATTAATCAGGGCCCATCAGTTTTCCCCAAACCGGGTGCAAGTTGTCTTATTAGAATTTAATATGTGATTATCAATTTACGGGAATAGCAGGTACAAGACATGATCAGGAGTTCAGTAGTACATGAGTACTATAGATTCAGGTCACTGTATATATAATACAGGATAACAAGTACAAGATTCAAGTCACTGCATGTAATGCAGGATAACAAGTATAGTATTCCCGTAAATGAGATAATCACAGGTCAAGTATATCATGCCGGGTGTCAAGTGATAGCATGACAGGAGGATGATATTAGACAGGTAACCAGTCATGACAAGAGATTGATATTAGTCCGGTGGCAAGTCATGTCATAACAAGGGGCCTTGCCAAGTAGTAGCAGGTCTGGTGATAACATATCAGGTGTTAAATAGTAACATGTAAAAGACAGGTATGAAGTAATGGCATGGCATGTCAAGTGTCAACATATCAGGTAAATACATGGCATGTGATAGAATAGTAGCTGAGCACATTCAAGCGAAGCTGAGCAAGCTGGAGTGTACATACAGCAAACAGTATTTAATACTGGAGCGTCTGGCAAGGTTACCGGGACAACTCGGCCTAAGGTGCGAGTAGAAAATCCGGCAGCATCTCGCCTAGACGAATCTAGTGATAAAGCGCTGAACGCTGATCATGATAACCAGGCGGAGCCGAGAAACCTGACGGTCTCAATCACTTCCCTTTCGAGATAGTGAGAGACCGGAGGCTGAAGGACGGAGAGACCTGACGGTCCCAATCACTTCCCTTTCGAGATAGTGAGAGACCGGAGGCTGAAGGGCTGAGAGACCTGACGGTCCCAATCACTTCCCTTTCGAGATAGTGAGAGACCGGAGGCTGAAGGCTGAGGGACCAAGAACGCTCGCACTCTCGGTGGTTACTAGCCATCCCAGGAGTGGGCAGAAACCCAGAGTTCAACGACCACGAAGGGTTGGCCACGCATAGTATAAAGCAGTAAAATACATATAAACATGAATAAAATATATGTCGACCCGACAAAGCGGGGAAATCCAAATGGAGGCGAGGACACCCGCCTAAATCTCTGGAATAGCTGAAAACCCTGAAATCCATGGAACTCGCGTACGCGCCATAAAATATAATAGACGCGGGGGTCGCAGACGCGGGGGTCGCGTCGCGGGAATAGCAGACGCGGGAATCACAGATGCGGGAATCGCGTCGCGAGAATAGCAGACGCGGGAATCACAGACGCGGGAATCGCGTCGCGAGAATAGCAGACGCGGGAATCACAGATGCGGGAATCGCGTCGCGAAGGTGCCACAAACGCGGGATTCAAGACCCGCATTCATGTCAGGGCACGAGGAGAACGCAGACGCGGTCGAGGGTTCCGCGTCGCGTTAACACAGACGCGGGCATAAGCTCCGCGTCGTGTTGATACAGGAACGCGAAGGCCGTGTTAAGAATTGCTTGGACGCAGGAGTGAGATCCGCGTCAGCACTCAATCAGAGAGAGTGATAGAGAAATGGGAGACGCATGGATAGGGGAGAGAGAGTGAAAAGGTGATTTTGTTGGTGGTGGTGTTTATGTTGTCGTTGAACTTGTCACCGAAATGATTACCGGAATAATCGTGAATGATTACCGGAATAATCATCGGAGATGTCACCGGAATGATTATCGGAATAATCGTAATTGATTACCGGAATAATCATCAGAGATGTCACCAGAATGATTACCGGAATAATCATGAACGATTACCGGAATAATCATCGGAGATGTCACCGGAATGATTACCAGAATAATCGTGAACGATTACCGGAATAATCATCGGAGGTGTTGCCGACGAAGAAGAGCTCGGCCCCAATCCAAAGGAGGTGGCCGGCCCTTGAGAAGATGATGGGGTGATGGTTTTGTGGAGAGGTTTGATGGTGGTGTATTTTTGGAGAAGGTAAAGGAGAAGGTGAAGGCTTTGGTGGAGTTGTTGAAGTTGTGGTGCTTTAAATGGAGATGGAGGAGGAAGAAGAAGAAGGTAGGAAGTTGGAGAAGTTATAGTAGTTGTTGTTGTGGTGGAGATGAAGGAGGAGTTGGTGGTGGTTAGAGTTTTGGTGAAGAGAAAAAATGAAGTGGAATGAAGAAGGAAAGTTTATATAGGAATTGGAATTGTGAAGGTGATGTAAAAATGTAAAAGAGAGGGGGTTATTTGTAAAATGGAGAGGTGAGGTCGCTCTTTGGCCGGCATGGTGATGGGAGAGGAGTTTGAGTGGTTTTGGATATTTGGAGAAGATATTTTTGGAGGAGGAGATATTTTTGGTGGAAGATAATGGAAGAATGGAGAAGTTTGGAGAATTTGGTGGAAAGAAAAGGAAGGAAAGAAAATAGGAAAAAGGAAAATAAAATGGAAAAAGGAAGATATTTTCTTGGAAGAAAAAGAAAAAATAATTAGAGTGGCGGATTCCGGGATTCAGTTGCGGATGCGGAAAACTTTCGGAAAAATACCGAAATCGTCCGAAAATCAAGTATCTCGGAACGACCCGCAAAAATTCTCAAAAATCAAGAATATTATTCTAAGAATCATGGTAAATTCGTTTCAAGAAATTATTTATAGTTTTTAAATTAAAAATCCTAGAATCGGCCGTCAATATCGGTTGACGCCAAATCTGGCAGAAATCTGATAAATTCTGAAAATTTCCAAAAAATGAAGTAAGATAGTAAATATTATTCTAAGAAAATATGGGAAAGAGGTTTCTCAAAATTTGACTCTATTTGTAAATTAAAAATACAGGAATCGGTCAGCGGTGCTGGTCGACACCGGTTTTGAAGATTTTCATTTTAATTCAGGAAAATTCCAGAAAATCACAGAAAATCTAAAATATTGAAAATGATGTTTGAAACTGAAATCGGTCAAATCTGAATACTGGAAAGACCAAATTGAGTAAGACATTAGGATCGGGTCCCTGGTTCAGAGAAGAGCAGACTCTGAGTCCACGAATCCGGATCCAAGACAAAACGATCATATAAATAATTCATAATACAAAATAAATACAGGAAGTAAATCGAAAAATACGATCAGAAAATACGAATACGCAACTACGTACGTATTCTGGGAGCGGGTGTTACATTCCATCCACCTTACAAAAAATTGCGTCCTCGCAATTCGATAAGGGGTAAAATGAACACAAAGGGGACATGGGTGGAAATTATATCAATTAAGATATGAAGCACTATAGGTAGGGCTCTCAAGTTGACTAAACAGTAATCAGAATATAGATATCTTCTGCACCTCTAGCTGTATAAGTTTTTGAACGGTACCAAATAATACTGATCTGATGTCGTTACTTTGCAATAGAGTTGGATACTTGATAGCCTTCCGAGAATAAGCCAGAATACTGAAGACATAGGAAACCCTGATAGTCATGAGCATAATAAAGAAGACCGATAATTGAGAATTCTGAATACCAGGCATCAATCACTCTGAAAGATATAGCCGAGAATGTAGAATATCCGTAGAGAATTCCGACTACTGACTTCTGAAAGATAACCCGATTAGGATCAATCCTGAGAATACCCGAGCACCATAGAGTCAGCCGAAGAGATCATATAATAGCTTTATTCAGAGCCAGCCACTACCTCTCTAGTATATCCATATCTTATGTTTGTATAAAGGCTTCGAAAAACAAAAACAGGGGAAAGATGGAAGTAAGGAATCAAAGGAAGAACGATCAAGAAAGAATAGATAACTCTGTACTTGTAGTTGGACTGTATAACCAGGACTCAAGCATTCCAGTTACAAATTTCTTTACCATTAATTTGTCGTCTGGACGTACTGAGGATGCGAGAGCCTAGGCTCTGATACCATCCTGTAACGCCCCGATCCCGGCGGGTACGGAGACGTTACTGCAACGTATATACGCAGGTCAGAAATACCCTCACGTATATACGCTAAGCATCAGTACAGGCAAGAATCAGAGTACGGAAGCAAATGGTGCATTATACATTCCAACACATGAGTACAATTACAAAGTTATCACCAGAGGTGATAAATATTACAAGAATATTACATCACTGATAGGCGCAAATGCGAGAATACAAAGAGATGTACATGTATGAACAGTATAAGGCACTCACGAGTTTACAAAAGGAAAACTCGAGAGGCGCACAGGGGGCCTGGAAGAATAGAGCTCTGGGCGGTCTGCTGGAGATCCACGCTACCGCTGCACCACTCTGATCAGCAACTGGGGGAATCCACACGCTCCAAGCTCCATGACCTGGACATGAGGATCCAGGGAGTCAGATAGAACTCCCCAGGCGAGTGGTGATACGAATGCCAAGTGGCGAGCATAGGTAAGCATGCAGGAGCGAGTAGATATAAAACAAGTGATATCAAGCAGGAACTACTCATGGTATGATAAGATAAGAGAAGGTAAAGAGATGAGAAGTAAAGTAGATAGGGCAACACCAGATATCTCCTAAACTAACATAAAACCGATAAAAAGCGTTAAAATCAAATAAAACCGATTACGAGCAAAACTGATTGTACAAGCTTAGGTCACGGCCCCATGAGACTAGTACCTCGAAGGAATAATCCAAACAAGGAAACCCTCATCTATATACATTTATCCCATGTCACCGTAATCCGAGCGCATATAACCCGAGTTACAAAACAGCACATCAAATTGTATATTAGCATCTTATTATAATTGGAGCCGTCTAAGTTCCAGGCTTCAGTATGTGTCCCATTCCACATACTTCCACTCACAACTTATATAGCAAGTTATTTGGAAACTGATAAAGATCGATGAATCATGTTTCGGATGGGCCCCGTACATGCCCGGGACAACGGTTCAGGAGTATCCGGTGCTGAGCCAGAACGTACCGCTAGGTACCGGGACTTATTTACGCCCGAACAGGAATAGAGTATCGTAGATCCCATAGAAATAGGCCTAGGGCGTGTGCATACCCGGCAGGATAAACAGGAGTAGGGGTGCCAGCACACCCCACGGAATCCCTGGTGGCCGACAGGTGATCCCTCAAGTATGTGGCCACGCGCGGCTCGATAAGACCACCATAAACATGATTAATCAGGGCCCATCAGTTTCCCCCAAACCGGGTGCAAGTTGTCTTATTAGAATTTAATATGTGATTATCAATTTACGGGAATAGCAGGTACAAGACATGATCAGAAGTTCAGGAGTACATGAGTACTATAGATTCAGGTCACTGTATATATAATACAGGATAACAAGTACAAGATTCAAGTCACTGCATGTAATGTAGGATAACAAGTATAGTATTCCCGTAAATGAGATAATCACAGGTCAAGTATATCATGCGGGGGTGTCAAGTGATAGCATGACAGGAGGATGATATTAGACAGGTAACCAGTCATGACAAGAGATTGATATTAGTCCGGTGGCAAGTCATGTCATAACAAGGGGCCTTGCCAAGTAGTAGCAGGTCTGGTGATAACATATCAGGTGTTAAATAGTAACATGTAAAAGACAGGTATGAAGTAATGGCATGGCATGTCAAGTGTCAACATATCAGGTAAATACATGGCATGTGATAGAATAGTAGCTGAGCACATTCAAGCGAAGCAGAGCAAGCTGGAGTGTACAGACAGCAAACAGTATTTAATACTGGAGCGTCTGGCAAGGTTACCAGGACAACTCGGCCTAAGGTGCGAGTAGAAAATCCGGCAGCATCTCGCCTAGACGAATCTAGTGATAAAGCGCTGAACGCTGATCATGATAACCAAGCGGAGCCGAGAAACCTGACGGTCTCAATCACTTCCCTTTCGAGATAGTGAGAGACCAGAGGCTGAAGGACGGAGAGACCTGACGGTCCCAATCACTTCCCTTTCGAGATAGTGAGAGACCGGAGGCTGAAGGGCTGAGAGACCTGACGGTCCCAATCACTTCCCTTTCGAGATAGTGAGAGACCGGAGGCTGAAGGCTGAGGGACGAAGAACGCTCGCACTCTCGGTGGTTACCAGCCATCCCAGGAGTGGGCAGAAACCCAGAGTTCAACGACCACGAAGGGTCGGCCACGCATAGTATAAAGCAGTAAAATACATATAAACATGAATAAAATACATGTCGACCCGACAAAGCGGGGAAATCCAAATGGAGGCGAGGACACTCGCCTAAATCTCTGGAATAGCTGAAAACTCTGAAATCCATGGAACTCGCGTACGCGCCATAAAATATAATAGACGCAGGGGTCGCAGACGCGGGAGTCGCGTCGCGGGAATAGCAGACGCGGGAATCACAGACGTGGGAATCGCGTCGTTAGAATAGCAGACGCGGGAATCACAGACGCGGGAATCGCGTCGCGAGAATAGCAGACGCGGGAATCGCGTCGCGAAGGTGCCAGAAACGCGGGGTTCGAGACCCGCATTCAAGTCAGGGCACGAGGAGAACGCGGACGCGGTCGAGGGTTCCGCGTCGCGTTAACACAGACGCGGGCATAAGCTCCGCGTCGTGTTGATACAGGAACGCGAAGGCCGTGTTAAGAATTGCTTGGACGCGGGAGTGAGATTCGCGTCAGCACTCAATCAGAGAGAGTGATAGAGAAATGGGAGACGCATGGATAGGGGAGAGAGAGTGAAAAGGTGATTTTGTTGGTGGTGGTGTTTATGTTGTCGTTGAACTTGTCACCGAAATGATTACCGGAATAATCGTGAATGATTACCGGAATAATCATCGGAGATGTCACCAGAATGATTATCGGAATAATCGTAATTGATTATTGGAATAATCATCAGAGATGTCACCAGAATGATTACCGGATAATCGTGAACGATTACCGGAATAATCATCGGAGATGTCACCGGAATGATTACCGGAATAATCGTGAACGATTACCGGAATAATCATCGGAGGCGTTGCCGACGAAGAAGAGCTCGGCCCCAATCCAAAGGAGGTGGCCGGACCTTGAGAAGATGATGGGGTGATGGTTTTGTGGAGAGGTTTGATGGTGGTGGTATTTTGGAGAAGGTAAAGGAGAAGGTGAAGGCTTTGGTGGAGTTATTGAAGTTGTGGTGCTTTAAATGGAGATGGAGGAGGAAGAAGAAGAAGGTAGGAAGTTGGAGAAGTTATAGTAGTTGTTGTTGTGTTGGAGATGAAGGAGGAGTTGGTGGTGGTTAGTGTTTTGGTGAAGAGAAAAAATGAAGTGGAATGAAGAAGGAAAGTTTATATAGGAATTGGAATTGTGAAGGTGATGTAAAAATGTAAAAGAGAGGGGGTTATTTGTAAAATGGAGAGGTGAGGTGGCTCTTTGGCCGGCCATGGTGATGGGAGAGGAGTTTGAGTGGTTTTGGATATTTTGGAGAAGATATTTTTGGAGGAGGAGATATTTTTGGTGGAAGATAATGGAAGAATGGAGAAGTTTGGAGAATTTGGTGGAAAGAAAAGGAAGGAAAGAAAATAGGAAAAAGGAAGATATTTTCTTGGAAGAAAAAGGAAAAATAATTAGAGTGGCGGATTCCCGGGATTCAGTTGCGGATGCGGAAAACTTTCGGAAAAATACCAAAATCGTCCGAAAATCAAGTATCTCGGAACGACCCGCAAAAATTCTCAAAAATCAAGAATATTATTCTAAGAATCATGGTGAAATTCGTTTCAAGAAATTCTTTATAGTTTTTAAATTAAAAATCTTGAAATCGGCCGTCAATATCGGTTGACGCCAAATCTGGCAGAAATCTGATAAATTCTGAAAATTTCCAAAAAAATGAAGTAAGATAGTAAATATTATTCTAAGAAAATATGGGAAAGCGGTTTCTCAAAATTTGACTCCATTTGTAAATTAAAAATTCAGGAATCGGTCAGCGGTGCTGGTCGACACCGGTTTTGAAGATTTTCATTTTAATTCAGGAAAATTCCAGAAAATCACAGAAAATCTAAAATATTGGAAAATGATGTTTGAAACTGAAATCGGTCAAATCTGAATACCGGAAAGACCAAATTGAGTAAGACACTAGGATCGGGTCCCTGGTTCAGAGAAGAGCAGACTCTGAGTCCACGAATCCGGATCCAAGACAAAACGATCATATAAATAATTCATAATACAAAATAAATACAGGAAGTAAATCGAAAAATACGATCAGAAAATATGAATACGCAACTAGGTACGTATTCTGGGAGCTGGGTGTTACAGAGTGAGAGTTACGTCTTCACTTCAAAGCGCGTCCCTTTAGAGGTCGCGCCTCTTCAGCAAAGTAATAGATGCGTCCCCACTTCGAATGAGGACTGTGTCTCTGAAACAACATGACCTTTGTGTCTAAAAGACTTGCGTTCAGTCTTTGCTTTTGCAATCAGTTCAACAGTAAACTGGCACAAGCAGATGACTGTTTACCCCCGGTTCAACAGTACACCCCACAACCAGCTCAGAGCACTGAGGAGGTCTGGACTGCGTATCTAGCCACTCATCGCGATTATTTCTGGCAGCTTCAAAAGGTTTTATAGTACACTCACGAAGATCACATTTCAGACAGGATCAAGCTCAGAGTATCTCAAATGATTGTCAGTTCAATTATGAGAAGATGAATTCAACCAAAATCCAAAGTATTTCGAAATCCGTCCCAGTCAACTGCGGAATATCGAAAACTTTAGAGGGGGTTCTGTAGACTGTCCAAAAATCAGTGGGGTCAAGTCATCAGAAAGTAGAGTCCAAACTCCAGACGCAAGGCAGCATAGCCACTAGCGCAGCACCAAGACACGAAGGTTGAAACCCGCGCCTTAATGTTACTACAATAACCAAGACGCAACGCTCGAAAGCCACATCTCAGCACCACTGTAGTACTGTTGGCCCGGAGGCCTTCCTCTCTAGTTTTGATGATGATTAACTCATGTAGTTATGTTTACTAATAATCTTGTGATTTTAGTTTCAGATCATGTAACAAGATATTAGTTGGTGATTGCTTCGAAAAGAGGAGTTTGGAAGCTTTCACTTGGTGATTCCAGGGCCCGAGCGTCAAGATCATACATAGCCTAGCTCGTGGATCACGGTTTGGATCAAGTCTACTTGAAGATGGAAGATCGTCAAGAAGACTTAGGTATCCTAGTTTAGTTTAGTGTGTTTTAGATCCATGTGTAAAGATAAGAATAGTTGATATGCTCAAGTGCACAACACACACGTTTTATGTTTGGATATTAATTTTTCGGTTTTTAGTTTAACCGATATTTGTTTTCATGAATAGATTGATCAGAACAAGTTTAATTGGTTTATGTATATTAGTTTCATTCTATACATGCATGCTTAACTTTTAAACAAACTTATTTTGACTATCCTATTCATGTATTGAAAAAATAAAGTTTGATAAAATACAAGTTTTGGTTTTTGATAAAAATGATAAGACACAAAAATAGTTCAAATTGCTTGATATTTGAGTTGAAACTTTTATCACATGTTTATATATCAATGTAAAATGTTAAAACTATTTTTGGAGATTTTTATATATTTTACAAGATTTATTAAAAAAATTTTTAACATGTTTTTCTGACCCAGAACAGTGGCTGACAGGCCAGGTCGGCCGACCGCACGGTCGACCGCACCAAGGGCTGGTCGACCGACGTGCACAGAGCTGTGCACGTCTGGCAGAACAGTGGGCCGGTCGACCGGACCAGAGAGCTCTGCTCTCTGTATCTGGGCGGTCAACCGGGCGGTCGACCGGAACAGTGGCTGACAGGCCAGGTCGGCCGACCGCACGGTCGACCGCACCAAGGGCTGGTCGACCGTACGGTCGACCGACGTGCACAGAGCTGTGCACGTCTGGCAGCACAATGGGCCGGTCGACCGGGCGGTCGACCGGACCAGAGAGCTCTGCTCTCTGTATCTGGGCGGTCGACCGGGCGGTCGACCGGATTGCTCCAACGGTCATATTTTTGACCGTTGGCGGTCGATCGGTCGGTCGACCGCCAGCCTGTCAGGCTGACAGATCAGCCTAACTGTTAGTTTTCTGTTTGGGCTATAAATACCCCATTTCTTGGGGGTTTTGGCTAAGATTTTCTGAGCTAATTTTTCCTTACTCTCTGGTTTTAAAAAAAGTTTTCAAAAGTGTTTAAAGAGCCAAAAGATCAATCTTGTTTGTTTTTAAAGTGTTTTGTTATTTTCAAAGAAAATAGGTTTTTGGGAATTGGTTTCTTGTTCTTCATTTCTATATCAATTTGGTATTTTCCCAAGAGATTTTCTTTGATCAAAACACTTATTTTTTCCACACTTGAGCTATATCCTCTATCCTAATCTATTAGCATCTTTGTTTTGTGGAAAAGATATTGTTTGAGGTTGATTGAGCCTCCAAGTTGTAAACACCCTTGCTTTTGTTGTATCCCTCTTTGGTAGAGGTTGATCGGTTGATTGATTTGCTCCCTCTTTGGTAGAGGTTGAGGCTTGTGTTTGCTCCCTCTAGTGAGAGGTGGAGTTTGGTTTGTATCCCTCTTCAGTAGAGGTAATTTGTGGTTGTTTGGCTACGGGCCTACCCCTCGGTTGTGAGGCGGTGTTTGAGAGAGGAGTTCGGTACTCCCTTGTTGTAAAAATCCTCCTCGGTGGAGGTTCCCTCGGTGGGAGTCCTCGGTGGACAAGATAGTGGATTAAAAATCCTTCTCAGTGAAGGCGGGGACGTAGATCTAGGGGCTCGAACCTCGAAACATATCCTTGTGTTTGCGTTTGATCCATTGTCTCTCTAACTCTCTCTCTTTTATTTGTGCAAAGCATCATTCATTCATTCTTATCTTATTGCTTGCATTTGTGCCTTACATTATTTCATATTGCTTATCATCCTTATATGCTTGGCTTGCTTGTGTGTGTGCCTCACTTATACTTAACCACAAGAGCTTCATATAGCACCTCAACCCTTATCTAGGGGAATCAAGAGGAGTTAGTCCAGAGCCCTTCACGGGGAATTCGGCTACACTTGTTGGTTGTATTAAGTGTTTGTGCAAATTATTTTTAGCTTCCGCATTTAGTTTCTAGATTAGCATTATCACCAATTCACCCCCCTCTAGGTGATTTACAATTGGTATCAGAGCCTACGCTCTTGATACTTAGGCTTAACAACTTAGGAGTGAGATCCTTATTTACTAATCTATCATTTGCATTTGCTTGTTTGCACACATATAGCTTGGACCCATGGACTTCATGACCCCACCTATGTTTGACCCTTCCAACATCATTGTTTGGAAGACTAGGATGTCCGTTTATTTACTAACCCTAGGATATAAGGTTCACCTTGCCATTACCAAGGAATCCTTCCTTAGTGATAGCAAGCATATAGGGGCCAATGCACAATCCCTTGAGGCCATTAGAAGCACGCTATCTAAAGAATATCTTTTGCATGTTTCTAATCTTGATTCCGCCTTTGCAGTGTGGAACAAGTTGACAACCACCACCACCTCCGAGCTTCAAATGCCAATCCAACAAGAAGAGGAATCTAGTGGAGAATCCGAGCCACAACAATGCTATATGATCCAAGGGAATGACTCCCTTGAGGTACACTCAGAAACTCACTTAGATGATGATGATGCTAGTTCTTCTAATGATTATGTTGATGCCCATGCTTCAAATGAAGAACTATCCATTGTTTGTGAAAAATTACTTGAAAAATATAAGATTTTGAAAAAGAAAAGTCTAAGAATTGAAAAAGAAAATAAAAGCTTGCATTCTAGACTTGACAAGGTTTTGCAAGAGAAGGTTGAGGTCTATAATGAAAGGGATTCATTGAGATCTCAACTAAATCTTGCATTAAAAGAAAATAAATTTTTGAAAAATAAAAATGATTGTGAAACAATTTTGAAGAAAAATGAAAACTTGTCTTCAAAAATTGATTTTGTTTTAAAAGAGAATGTTGCTTTGAAAAATAAAATAATTTCTATTTCAAATGATTTAGATGTGTGTTTAAAGAAAAATGAGTTTTTGAAAAATAAGATTGATTCCCATGTTTGCCATGCTAGGGTAGTTTCATCTAGATCACCCCTTGCATGCTCCACTTTATCTTCAAGTATTAAAAATGATATAAATGTTTTGAAGAAGAATGTTGATTGTTTGGGCTCCACTTTGAGCCAATGTGTAGTGGGTCATACACGTTTGGAATCTTTGTTTCGAAAGAAACAAGTTCCATCTTTTCATGCACACCCCCCACGGCATACACATGCTCCTCACGGACACCATCACACTATGTATGCTCATGTGTACACTTGTACACATTGTGGACGTAAGGGCCACCTTGCTAAATTTTGCTATGATAGAATACATGTTTCAAATTTAGCAAAGTATTTTATTTGGGTTAGAGAAGGAACTAACCCCCATGGTCCCAATAAGATATGGGTACCAAAGACCACCCCTCGTGTTTATGATGTAGGTGTGGGCTCTCACATGACGTGAGAGTAGCGGTACCTTGGAGTGGATGCATTCCGAGCTTCATGAAAATCAATTGGATGCATTACTTTCAAGGGAAGGTTTGGTGGGAAGACCACCATGTTTTGGAGACAAGGAGAGTTGCTTCTTCGGTTTTGGTGACAATCCTTTACTCCCGTTTATTTACATGCTTTTCATATTCATGTTTATAGTATGTTTCATTGTTTATTGATTATTATGATAATGCCATGTTTATTAGATCATTGACATGCATGTATAGCCTTTTGAGACACCCATGTTTAAATATGGTCTATTATTTTGTGTTCTCACCGTTTGTTTAGCTATCATGTTTATCATATGTTTAATAACATGTGGATTTTCTTAATAATCATGTTTAAGTTTATCATGATGATTAATATCTTGTTTTGATGCTTCATGATTTGAATATATGTTTAAATGTTAGTTTTCATTATGATTAGGATTTATACTTGTGCATATAGTGGGTCACAAATAAATCTATATATGTTTGTACTTGATTACTTATTTGTTCCCATTAGATGTGCTAGTATAGTCTAGTTTTGATGATTCATGCATTTTAAACTTGTATTCCCATTTTGGATTTGTTTTATGATCAGGTGTTTTCATTTCATGTATATGTCTATTTCGCCAAACTTTAAGTTATACACGTATACCCCTTGAGTCATTTGCTTGTCATGCAAATCTATACACATGGACTCAATTGTGTTTAGGGATATGTATGTATACTTTTTGTGTTGACAAATCATACATATACCTTGAAATGAAATTTGTTTTAATGGAAATTTAGTTTTTCATATTTTCATGTTTCCATGTGTTTATGTTTAAACTTCATGTATATGTCCATTTTATCCAAATTATTGTTTATACATATACATCCTTTTGAGCCACGTGCCTTCATGCATATATCTTTGTGGACTCGTTGTGTTTGGATATGTATGTATACTTTAGTTTGTATAGGACATACATATACCTTGAAGATTAAATAGTTTTGATGAATTTTATGTTTTCGTGTTTTAAGGAATATTGAGCTTAATTGCCAATTTTCATGATTATATGTTTCACATAACACTTGCACACTCACCTCTTTTACAATATTTCTCATGATTGTGTTTTCATGAGTATGTTTGAGCATAATGGATTTTGAGTGTTTTAGTGCCATGTGGATTTCATGTTTCATGAAAAATAATTTTGTTTTATTTCTTGCTTGAAGGATTTCGTACTAGTTTACAAATTTTCTATTTAACTAGTTGCGATATTCTTCATCTTGGTAGAGTTTTCAAACATTCCTTATTTTTCAAATCTATTTTTTTGAAAACCCCTACCATAAAAGGGCGGTTGGTTGGGAGACCATGTCTTGTGTATGCTTTACATTGAAAATCTTTTAAACATAAATATGTGTTGGGAGGTTAGTTATATGAGTTATACTTTGATATTATTGTTGTTTCAATTGATATCATTGGATTCTTTCAATTGGTATCAATTTTGACCTTTCTTGTATACTCATATATGTTTGTATGTATGTATGCTTTCACTTCAAATAGTATCAATTTCGATTGGTATCTAATCTTTCATACATATATATGTTTTATTTGTGTTCAAAAATATCACAAATGTTAGTTTTTGTTTACTCAAGCTTTAGCATAACCCAACACCTTGAGTTTCAACTTTGTTTCAATATATTCAATTTTCAATTGGTATCTTATTTCAAGCCTACGCATTGTTTTTGTTGGTATTTCATAAAGGGGGAGAAAATTCGATTTTCATATTTCAATTGGTATTTGTATCTCACTCCCTAGCTTTATGATAGAAAATAAAAATTTTAAATTGATATCATATACTTAAAAAGAAAAATACTCTCTTTTGATATCAAGATGTTTATTTGAATGTTTTAAAATTGGTATATCAAAATTTTGTTTAATAAAAAAATAAAAATACAAAATTTTTGATTTGTATTGCCTATATGCAAGGAGAGCTTAACATCTCTTCTACATATAGATTCATGATGAGTGTATCTTGTATTGAAGAGCTTGACAATCTTTTCTTTATGTGGTACACGTGTGTAGGGGGAGCTTCACATCTCCTCTTATGCATTACATAGTGTACGTTATGTGAATTAGGGCTTGTCATTCCTCCTTCATATAATGTATCTATGTAGGGAAGCTTCACATCTTCCTCTTCATGAATGTATATCGCATATACCATTTATTGATTGATCTATGTTTACTTTCAATTGGTATCAAGATGCTACTTTGACATATTTTCAATTGATATCTTAATTGATTGTCACCCCTATTTGGTTTTGTTTTATTTTAGGCAAAAAGAGGGAGAACATTGTCTTTATTAACCCTTTTGTTGATTCATTGTTTCGAACAAAAAGGGAGAGAAAAAATTTATTGATTTGGTTTTGCTTTTACCCCTTATTGATGATTGTTTCTTTGTATTAAAAAGGGGGAGAAGATTTTGTTTTGTTTTAATTTTTATCCCTTTGTTGATGATTGACAAAAAGGGGAGAATTATTTGAGTTTGATTAAGTTTTATATATGCATATTTATGTTTTACATATATTAAATTTAATTTAGTTTAATTTTAATATAAAGATTTTAAGTTTATATATGCATATTTATGTTTTGCATATATTAAGTTTAATTTAGTTTAATTTTAATTGGTATCTAGAGCATGTTGAGTTTTTGAACATTTCATTGGTATCTAGAGCCCTTTATTATTTATGCATGATTATGCATTGTCATTCATTGCATATTTATTGTTTATTTGTTTATGCATGAGTTAAGGGGAACTTCTTTGAAGCTTAACTTTAATCCATGCATATATAACTCCATGAGTTTTGTCATCATCAAAAAGGGGGAGATTGTTGGCCCGGAGGCCTTCCTCTCTAGTTTTGATGATGATTAACTCATGTAGTTATGTTTACTAATAATCTTATGATTTTAGTTTCAGATCATGTAACAAGATATTAGTTGGGGATTGCTTCAAAAAGTGGAGTTTGGAAGCTTTCACTTGGTGATTCCAGGGCCCGAGCATCAAGATCATACATAGCCTAGCTCGTGGAAGATTGTCAAGAAGACTTAGGTATCCTAGTTTAGTTTAGTGTGTTTTAGATCCATGTGTAAAGATAAGAATAGTTGATATGCTCAAGTGCACAACACACACGTTTTATGTTTGGATATTGATTTTGAAATCACCTAGAGGGGGGGTGAATAGGTGATTTCAATATGTAAATGGCACAAATGCGGAATTTAAAATTTGACTAACACAATTAGCTCAAATAAAAGACTTGCAATAAATAAAGCAATTTATAGTGCAAGAAAATAAAGGAGTTGAGTTTAGAGAGATTTGAGCAAACGCAAACACGCAGATATGTTTCCGAGGTTCGAGCCACGCTCTATGTCCCCGCCTTCACACTTGAAGGATTTCCACTATTGAAGATCCCACTGGACCACCAATACAAGGACACACTTGTCCTATCTCTCGTGATGCCGCAACACCACCCGGAGCACACAAACTCGCCTTGAGGCCGATGCCTCTACAACTTCACTCAACAAGAAGATGATCACACTTAATCAAAAATCGCTCACTTGCACAATCCTAGAACCAATATGTAGATGAAGAATTATGGGATTGTGTAGTGCAAAAAGCTAGAGAGAAGTAGAGGTAAAGACTTCAAATGGGTGTCTAGAAATTTAGGGCTTTTGGAGAGAAAATCTTTTCTAAATGAAAGCCTTTTGAAAACTTGTAAATCTTTTGAAAATCTCTTGTAAAAATGATCTTAAATTGTTGTCTTATCATGTTGAAGTGACCTCCTATTTATACGGGTCAAAAACAACTTCAGAGATCCGTTGGGATCAAATCCCAAAAGAAAATCTGTCAGAAAATAGAGCTGTTGGAGTCTGTCAGAAAATCTGACAGCATCCGGTCGACCGGGACGGTCGACCGCCAACGGTCAAAAATCAGACCGTTGGGGATCTACGGTCGACCGCCCGGTCGACCCAATCTACCCGAGTGCACTGCACAGTGCTCGGTCGACCGAGACGGTCGACTGATACACATGCACAGAAATTGTGCGCGCCGGTCGACCGGGACAGTCGACCGGATTCTGTCAGTTCTGAAAAATCAGAACTTCTAGAAACCTGAAACAAGGGTTTTTGGATTTGGTCTTGGTTTTGAAGTTTTGTATCTTGAAAAACTTAGAGTGTGAGCCTATGTCACTACTCTAACAAATTTGAAACATTTTTATAAAAACTTCTTTGATAAAACTTGTTTTTCCAAATAAATGTTTTTCCAACACCTTAAACTATTTTCCAAAAACTTAACATGTTAACTCTAAACTGAAAATAGAAATTAAAAATCTTTTTGAAGTCATGAACCAAATTAAAATGTGTGTGTAGGTGGTAATCCCATAACTCTACTTCTAACATCTAGGTTTTGACAAAATATCTAAAATGAAAAAAAATACAAATACAAATCTTGGTATTCTTCACAGTCTTGATCTTGACTTGGTCTTTTCTTCATCGTCTTGTTCCCGAAGCTTTCTATTGTGCTTGGCTTGGGAATGCAAATCTTTGGCGAACTCCAAACTTGTGAGTCTTGATTGTGGAGCCGTCAAATCAACCTGTTTTAACCTGAAATGCTTTTAAACAAATATTGTTAAATACATAACTAGATATGGTTTGTTATCATCAAAATATCCATCAAGATATAGGGCTAATGGCCTTTGGGCCAACAATCTCCCCCTTTTTGATGATGACAAAACATATTTAGTTATCTCAAATATTTTGGGTGGAGACTTCAAGTGAAGCTCCCCTCAACACATGCATATACTAAAAAATACTCAGGCATAGATAAATCTCAAAAGAAATGGTGGGTGATACTCCACAATACACCACAATGCATCCATAACACATATCTATGCTAGATAAAAAGACTCTGGATAAAAAGACTCATGTCATAAAAATAGAAATGAAACACACATGTCCACACAAACATAAATACAAGATAAAGATGTCCAACAACAGAAAAATATACACAAAATATAAGTACAGAATATGGAGTCTCTCTCAACAAATAACTCTCCCCCTTTTTGACATCATCAAATAAGGGGAGGTCACTCTTATCACTCGGCACCACCAGCATCGTCGCCCTCATCGTCGTCGTCATCCTCGTCGTCCTCTGAAGAGCTCTCCACAGCAGCGCCTTCAGCCATGGTCTTATCTCCATCATCGTCTTCCTCTGAAGAAGAAGAAGAAGAAGAAGCGGCCTCCTCTGGATCAACGCCGACCACCTTAGGCCGAGGTGGGGGAACAGAAGAAGGAGCTCTGGTAGGAAATGGAGGGCCGGTGGAGGGAAGGGACGAGCAATGGAAGTGGGATCAGGAGAAACCATGTCGAACTTCGTAAAGAGAGCCTCAAATTGCGTATCCATGAATCTCATGGAGTCGGCAAAATAAGACATATCGTTACGAATACCTCGGATCTGAGAGTTCATCTCCGCACGGAAAGCGTCCTCTTGTCGGAAACGGGCCTCCATCTCCGTACGAAGAGCTGCCTCTCGCTGCTCAATCCAGGACTGGTGCTCCTGAATCTGAGAGCGAACCTCCGAAGAAATCATGGCCTGAAGATCTGAAGGTAAGACAAGGCCAGGAGCAGAAGATATCACTGGGGCCGAAGAAGACCCAGGTGCAGATGAAGATCCAGGAAAAATAGGAGGAGGAACAGGAGGTTGCACAGGAGCGTGACGACGCAACTGAGCTTCCATCCTCTTCAATAGAACTCCGTCAATGTCTATTTGTGGATCATCAGAAGTCTCAGAGGAAAGATCGAAGCCTAGAGATTTGAGAAGACGGGTGATAATCATGCCAAAGGGTAAACCCCTACCGGACATGCGAATCTGGTCGGATGCCATGTGGAAGCTATGATACGGGGAATATTGATCTTAATTCCTCGCAAGAGACAATAGATAATCAAGGGCACAGGACCCCTAGCATGGCTATATTCACCAGATTTAGGGACAATGTCATAGAAAATGATCTTGGCTAGGACTTGGGAAGTGAGAGTGAACCTGCTCACAACTTCGTTCCTGACCAAGCCGGGGTTGTCATCCCCATGAATCAATGTGGATGCGGTGAGCGCAGACTCACCCTCCGGAAACTCAAAGTCTTGAAGGTCATGGGAATAAATATCAGCTCCACCAAGGGAGAGATGAAGGATATCAGCGAACTGACCAATACTTAGGTCAATGTCCCTGCCTAGGACTCTAGTGAAAATACGATTTCCGTCGAATGAGAAATTGGCATAGAAATAAGGCACAAGGGAAGTATAAACTTGCTCTTTAATGGTTAAGAACTCGTTTAAGGAATTGTTTTGCAAAATGCGGGGGATATCTAGATGTTCAAAGTCTTGGATAACTACAAATCTCCCCGAAATTATGTTTCTCTTGGAAAGATTGATATAACGGTTTCCAGCAAGCTCATTTACAAAGGTTCTTTTAGGTTTTGGAGTGTGGGAAGAGGTATGAGCTACTGATTTACCTTTCTCAGTCCTAGTTCTTTTAGATGTAGACATATTTTTTAAAAAAATGATTTTTAGGTTAGGGCTTGATCTAGAAAGCTAGAGACCTAGAAATGATGACAAATAAGGGAAGATCTAGAAGCTAGATAGTAAGATCAGAGGGAAAAATCAGATTTTTACCTGAGAGATGAAGATCCAAAACCCTAGATCAAGAAAACCTGAAAATCTTTGAATCCAGCGGATGAGAAGACCTGAAACTAAAGATCAAGCACTTGTAGATGGAGTATGAGGTGGGTTTTGAGTGGATTTTGAAATGATTGAGAGATTAGAGAGATAGGGAAATTTTTGGAGAAGGAGAGGAAGTGGTTTCGTCGGCTGAAAGAGTGAGAGAGAAAAAGTGAAAATAAATAGTAGTTTAGGGCTGAAATTGACGAACGGTCGACCGGTCGGTCGACCCAGAAAACCCGAGAGCTTTGTAATCTCAGAGCGGTCGACCGGTCGGTCGACCCAAGGATCCCGAGAGTTCTGCAAACTTGCAGCGGTCGACCGGGTCTAAGGACGGTCGACCGATAGCAGATAAAAATTAAAGGCAATTTATTTCAGGCAAAATCGGTCGACCGTGCCTATTTACGGTCGACCGTCTTTGCCTGAAAGACAGTCAGTAGCAACAGCCCAAAAAAAAATAAAATTTTAATTAAATACAAGGATGATATAATTATACAAACAACATGTTTTAATCTTCATTAAGTCAACTTATCAACCAAAATTACATACAAGACATTTTATTTTAATTTTTCATATATAATACAAAGTTTTAGAGATGTTGAAGCCGAATACCCAGTGACGGGTTCTAAACTTCATCCTCTTGATTCCTCTTGAATGAGTTGAGGTGCGCAATTGCCATCTCTAAGGTATTTGCTTTAAATATGAAAAAATTTTACAAAAATTAATTTTTAGTTTTTGAAATACGATGAGTACATAGATATATCATGAAGACTAGATATGTGGACATTCACAAAAGATATCAAACAAAAAAAATGGCATATACACAATTGAGATAGAAATGTAACTCTTCATTAGCATATGTCTATAGAGCACAAAAATAAGCTAACACTTCTATACATTTGTATATATATCAAACAAAAATTAAACTTTTAAATGGAGAAGTTACCGAACATAGGCAATCTCCAAAATATAGGTGCCTCCACGATAGTGAAGCAAGCTTGATGTGATCTTTGGGCTTTGTTGCATCCACCACCCGGGCACCGTTTCCCCCTACGTCTTGGAGGAAGTAGATCCACCTGTATCAACTAAAATAGGAGGGTCTTTTGGTACCCAAATTTTCTTGGGTCCTATAGGGTTAGTACCGGGGCGAACCCAAACATGTTTATTATGTACATTATGCTTAGCAAAACAAAATTTTTCTAAATGGCCTTTGCGGCCACAATGCGTGCAAATGTAAATTCTACCACTACCATACATGTATGCATGTTTATGTGTGTGTGCATGTTTCCGTGCATGAGCATGGTGTGTATGTTTCCCTTGGGTTACTCCCTTAGGAAATCTAGATGCAAATTTATTAAGATCAAAAGCACACTTCTTTAAAGTGTTATCCAAATTTTCAACACGTTTTTAAATTTCCACAAATTCATTTTTATTATAAGAAACCATGGGGGTTTTTCCTTTATTATCCAATTTATATTTATCAAAGTCATTTTTCAATTTTTCAAAAGCAATAGATAAAACATTCTTCTCATTAAGACAAGTATCAAGTTTATTCTTTAAAATCTCATTTTCCTTTTTCAATTTTTTATTATGAGATTGAGAGGTCTCATATCTATGTTGTAGTTCTTCGAAAAAATGTGCAAGTTCATCCATTGTAAGATCATCATCTTCTAAAGTGTTATCAAGAGTTACCTTAGAAGCATCCTCGCCTTGTGCCATGAAGCACATATGAGCGGCGTCGTTCTCCTCTTCGGATTCCGACTCCGTGTCATCCCACGTTGCTACCATAGCCTTCTTCTTCCTTGGTACATGCTTGGAGGTGGTTGCTTGGAAAGCGGGGCAATCCGCTATGAGATGTCCGATCTTCTTGCAATGGAAGCAAGGACCGGGTTCTTCTCTCTTCTTTTCAAACCTTCCTTGAGGTTTCCCTCTTCGGAAGTTGCTTTGCCTCCCTTTCCTGTAAAACATTTTGCCTACCTTCCGGATAAGCATGGCAAAGTCATCATCGCAATCCTCCGATGAGTCGTCCTCTTCAATAGTGGTTGGAGTGGATTTGAAGGCGATTGTTTTCTTCTTGGGTGTCTCCCTTTCTTCTCTTACCTTCATCTCCATCTCATGGGTTTTGAGATTACCGATGAAGCCGGAGAAGTCCATCTCCTCCCGATCGTTAAGCTCTTTGAGAGTGGTCGCCTTGACTTCCCAAGCTTTGGGAAGAGCTCTAATGATCTGCGAATCTTTTGGTCATTGTCGATCGTGTCACCTAGAGAAGATAAAGCATTAGTGATCTTGGTGAAACGAGTGAGCATGTCAACAATACTCTCACTTTCAAGCATATAAAAATTCTCATATTGAGAACGTAGCAAGTCAATCTTGGATCTCTTGACTTGTGACGTTCCCTCATGAGTCACAATTAAAACATTCCATACTTCATATGCAGATTTACAGTTAATAATGCGTGAGAGGTTATCTTCATTAAGGGCTTGGGTTAAAGCATATTGAGCCCTAGCATTAGCCTCATAGTCCTTGGTAGTGTCCTCGGACCATGATCTCTCATCGGTGAGAGGCTCTACAAATTCTTTAGTTATGGCCCTAGCTACCCTAACTCCTAGGGACTTAAGGAAGAGGTTCATCTTGACCTTCCAAATGGGGAAGTTCAAGCCATCAAATTTAGGTGGGAACTTGACGCTAGAAAAATCAAGTGAAGCCATAGATGAATAGTAAAATGCACAAAATATGAAGAATGCAACAAATAGTATAGCCAATAACAAGGATCTCCCTAAGGTGGTTAAACCAAATACTAGGGTTAGGCTCTGATACCAATTGAAATCACCTAGAGGGGGGGTGAATAGGTGATTTCAATATGTAAATGGCACAAATACGGAATTTAAAATTTGACTAACACAATTAGCTCAAATAAAAGACTTGCAATAAATAAAGCAATTTATAGTGCAAGAAAATAAAGGAGTTGAGTTTAGAGAGATTTGAGCAAACGCAAACACGCAGATATGTTTCCGAGGTTCGAGCCACGCTCTACGTCCCCGCCTTCACACTTGAAGGATTTCCACTATTGAAGATCCCACTGGACCACCAATACAAGGACACACTTGTCCTATCTCTCGTGATGCCGCAACACCACCTGGAGCACACTAGCTCGCCTTGAGGCCGATGCCTCTACAACTTCACTCAACAAGAAGATGATCACACTAGATCAAAAATCGCTCACTTGCACAATCCTAGAACCAATATGTAGATGAAGAATTATGGGATTGTGTAGTGCAAAAAGCTAGAGAGAAGTAGAGGTAAAGACTTCAAATGGGTGTCTAGAAATTTAGGGCTTTTGGAGAGAAAATCTTTTCTAAATGAAAGCCTTTTGAAAACTTGTAAATCTTTTGAAAATCTCTTGTAAAAATGATCTTAAATTGTTGTCTTATCATGTTGAAGTGACCTCCTATTTATAGGGGTCAAAAACAACTTCAGAGATCCGTTGGGATCAAATCCCAAAAGAAAATCTGTCAGAAAATAGAGCTGTTGGAGTCTGTCAGAAAATCTGACAGCATCCGGTCGACCGGGACGGTCGACCGCCAACGGTCAAAAATCAGACCGTTGGGGATCTACGGTCGACCGCCCGGTCGCCCCAATCTACCCGAGAGCACTGCACAGTGCTCGGTCGACCGAGACAGTCGACTGATACACATGCACAGAAATTATGCGCGCCGGTCGACCGGGACAGTCGACCGGATTCTGTCAGTTCTGAAAAATCAGAACTTCCAGAAACCTGAAACAAGGATTTTTGGATTTGGTCTTGGTTTTGAAGTTTTGTATCTTGAAAAACTTAGAGTGTGAGCCTATGTCACTACTCTAACAAATTTGAAACATTTTTATAAAAACTTCTTTGATAAAACTTGTTTTTCCAAATAAATGTTTTTCCAACACCTTAAACTATTTCCAAAAACTTAACATGTTAACTCTAAACTGAAAATAGAAATTAAAAATCTTTTTGAAGTCATGAACCAAATTAAAATGTGTGTGTAGGTGGTAATCCCATAACTCTACTTCTAACATCTAGGTTTTGACAAAATATCTAAAATGAAAAAAAATACAAATACAAATCTTGGTATTCTTCACAGTCTTGATCTTGACTTGGTCTTTTCTTCATCGTCTTGTTCCCGAAGCTTTCTATTGTGCTTGGCTTGGGAATGCAAATCTTTGGCGAACTCCAAACTTGTGAGTCTTGATTGTGGAGCCATCAAATCAACCTATTTTAACCTGAAATGCTTTTAAACAAATATTGTTAAATATATAACTAGATATGGTTTGTTATCATCAAAATATCCATCAAGATATAGGGCTAATGGCCTTTGGGCCAACAGATTTTTCGGTTTTTAGTTTAACTGATATTTGTTTTCATGAATAGATTGATCAAAATAAGTTTAATTGGTTTATGTATAGTAGTTTCATTTTATACATGCATGCTTAACTTTTAAACAAACTTATTTTGACTATCCTATTCATGTATTGAAAAAATCAAAGTTTGATAAAATACAAGTTTTGGTTTTTGATAAAAATGATAAGACACAAAAATAGTTCAAATAGCTTGATATTTGAGTTGAAACTTTTATCACATGTTTATATATCAATGCAAAATGTTAAAACTATTTTTGGGGATTTTTATATATTTTACAAGATTTATTAAAAATATTTTTAACATGTTTTTCTGACCCAGAACAGTGGCTGACAGGCCAGGTCGGCCGACCGCACGGACGACCGCACCAAGGGCCGGTCGACCATATGGTCGACCGACGTGCACAGAGCTGTGCACGTCTGGCAGCACAGTGGGCCGGTCGACCGGGCGGTCGACCGGACCAGAGAGCTCTACTCTCTATATCTGGGCGGTCGACCGGGCGGTCGACCGGATTGCTCCAATGGTCATATTTTTGACCGTTGGCGGTCGATCGGTCGGTCGACCGCCAGCCTGTCAGGCTGACAGATCAGCCTAACAGTTAGTTTTCTGTTTGGTCTATAAATACCCCATTTCTTGGGGGTTTTCGCTAAGATTTTCTGAGCTAATTTTTCCCTACTCTCTGGTTTTAAAAATAAGTTTTCAAAAGTGTTTAAAGAGCCAAAAGATCAATCTTGTTTGTTTTTAAAGTGTTTTTTTATTTTCAAAGAAAATAGGTTTTTGGGAATTGGTTTCTTGTTCTTCATGTCTATATCAATTTGGTATTTTCCCAAGAGGTTTTCTTTGATCATTTTTTCCACACTTGAGCTATATCCTCTATCCTAATCTATTAGCATCTTTGTTTTGTGGAAAAGATATTGTTTGAGGTTGATTGAGCCTCCAAGTTGTAAACACCCTTGCTTTTGTTGTATCCCTCTTTGGTAGAGGTTGATCGGTTGATTGATTTGCTCCCTCTTTGGTAGAGGTTGAGGCTTGTGTTTGCTCCCTCTAGTGAGAGGTGGAGTTTGGTTTGTATCCCTCTTTAGTAGAGGTGATTTGTGGTTGTTTGGCTACGGGCCTACCCCTCGGTTGTGAGGCGGTGTTTGAGAGAGGAGTTCGGTACTCCTTATTGTAAAAATCCTCCTCGGTGGAGGTTCCCTCGGTGGGAGTCCTCGGTGGACAAGATAGTGGATTAGAAATCCTTCTCAGTGAAGGCGGGAACGTAGAGCTAGGGGCTCGAACCTCGAAACATATCCTTGTGTTTGCGTTTGATCCATTGTCTCTCTAACTCTCTCTCTTTTATTTGTGCAAAGCATCATTCATTCATTCTTATCTTATTGCTTGCATTTGTGCCTTGCATTATTTCATATTTCTTATCATCATTATATGCTTGGCTTGCTTGTGTGTGTGCCTCACTTATACTTAACCACAAGAGCTTCATATAGCACCTCAACCCTTATCTAGGGGAATCAAGAGGAGTTAGTCCAGAGCCTTTCACGGGGAATTCGGCTACACTTGTTGGTTGTATTAAGTGTTTGTGCAAATTATTTTTAGCTTCCGCATTTAGTTTCTAGATTAGCATTATCACCTATTCACCCCCCCCCCCTCTAGGTGATTTACAAGTACCAGGATGCAAGGATCGAAACCCACGTCTCTACCTCACTGCAATGGCCAAGATGCAGAGCTTGAAACTTGCATCTCAGGCATCCATGCAATTCCCAGACTCAGAGCTCGAAGCCCGTGTCTCACATGAAGCTTAACGCAGAACTTGAAGTTCGCGTTTCTCAAGCGTTACCTCAATTATAAAATGCGAAGCTCAAAGCCCGCGTCTCAGTTATAACTGCCCTCATTACTGGGTCAAGTACTGCCCACATAATGAAGGAGGTAACCCCCATTATGGAGTATTTTTAGGGGACAGTTTTATCCCTGAAACCCCTATAAATAGCTCAGTTTACTTGAAAAAGGGGTCGGAAGTTTTGGTCAAAAGAATTTTGATTGTAAGCCTCAGAAAGACTAGAATCTACAGCTGAGAAATACAAAAGAATAAAACTCTTCTAACAACTTGCTAAGTTCAAGTTTGTTCTTGCCTAAAGTGTCTTTGAGATTTTTGTTAGACAGAAGCTGTGTTAATTCGTCCACCGTCCAAAGAGAAGATTCCAAAAGATCGTGACGTTCACCCGGTCAACGAAAAATAAGATTCACTTTCCATCGCTACATCAAAAACCCAGCACTAAACAAAGGAAAGATTTGAACTTGAATATCTTCCCACTCTTGTAATCGAATAATTTATCCATTATAACTTTCTTTACAATCAAATAAAGAATTTACACGCCTTCAATTTTTTCCACCAAACACATGTATTTTGTATTAGGTTGTGCTCCTGTATTTGTGTGAGGCCGAGCGCCCATAATTGTCCATGTATATGCCTGCGACGAATGGTTGTATGATTAGTCTCTAAAAGTGTATATTTTATACCACATCTTCACATTTATTTCATATAAAATGTTGCTAATAAAGCTTTACTTCCTTGATTCTAGGTCCATGGTGTGCAATGAAGAAGAAGACCCTAAATCACCATTTAATTGGTGATTAAAAGCCTATATCATAGCCATTGACCTAGAAGAGCTAATTCGTCAAAATCAGGGGCTGCAAAGCAGAAACCGGGAACATGAGCTGATGGGGAATGAAAGGACAGCGCGCGGCTCAAAGCGTCGCACGCGCTGTCCTAGGAAGGCTTCGTTTTCGCGGCCTATAGGGGCTGGCCGCGGCCATACAGCCGCAGCTAGGCCCTGGCTTTGGGCCAGGGGTTATCCCCCTGGCTCCCCTTCCCTGATGGCTATAAATACCCCCCTGGGGTCTGGAGTTGGGAGATATACAGAGTTTAGGGTAGTTTTTCATTCCATGTTGTAGTTTAGTTTATGTTAGGTTAGTTCTTCTTCTTCCTCTTTATATTTTTTATTTATTTTAGATCTTGTATTAGGAGAAAAAGTGAAACATGAGTGGAATGCAAGAGTGCTTGTAATAGAAAGTGACAAGCTATGAAAGGTGCTCTCTTTACCTCTGTTTGTTTTCTATCTAACTTCTTTTACATATTTAGCTAGTCTTTTCTCTCATGACAACTAACTACTAACCACCAACTAGTCTAACTTCTTATTTGATAATCCACATGAATCTAATAGACTCTACTTGGCCTTGCTCTTGCAAGAGCCATTGATGGCTCATGATGATGGATCTAACACTCTAACTTCCTAACTCTCTAACAAGCTAACATTACTTTACTCCATACTTTCTTTTAGTTTTGATGGTTTAAATGTAGCTTGAACTTGTTTTGTTGAGTTTGGATGTGATGAGTTACATATGGGCCATGCTTTGTAAAGCTCTTGAACCAAGAACTAGTGATGGCCAATGATACATGTAAGGCAACTATTACTAAGAGGTTAGCGTGTTGGTGCAATTATTAGTAGTTAGTAGCCGTGAGTTTTCTTTGTTTTTCACTTTGTTTTAGAAATATCAAAAATCACAAATACCATTCTTTTCTATGTTTCCCACTTCTTCGTATTTCACCGTACTTCTCTTTTCAGTCGTTATTTTCTTTTCTTTTCATTCTCTAAAACTTTGAAGAATCCTTAACATATACGTGAATCAACCGGTAAAGCTTCTATCGCCTCCCGTCCTTGTGGATTCGACTCGTTTTAGCCTCTATGCGATAACGGAAGTATCGAGGAAGCCAAAGCACACACACTTTAAATATCTATTTCAAAATATATACTTTTTGTGCGCGGTTTTCCCCCGATCAAATTTTGGCGCCGTTGCCGGGAATGGGAACGGCTTGATTTCACATTTTTGTTAACTTTTCTTCTTTGTTTTTTGGTGTGTAGGTTAAATTTTTAGCGTTGCAGAAGTCCACACTTGCTCTTGTGTGGTCGGGTAATTCTTGTATATTCTTATTTTCTGGTGCTATTTTTTTTATTACTTATACACTGTAAATAATTTTAAGAACTAAAATACAGAAAATGGATGCTTTAAAATGGTTTAGACATTTGCATCTAGGCACGTGTCAATTTTCAATCCAATATACTGTATTTTATTTCTTGTGTTGTTGTGATATTGATAAGAGGTGTACATATTGCATTGCATATAGTATAGGACAAACACTTCAGTGATTTACTCGCTTTTTTGTGTTCATTCTTATTTATATTGCACACTTACACGAATTAAACTTAAGGGCAAAACCCAAGACAACATAAGGTGGGGAAGTCATTACCCTCCTTTAGCCCAAAAATCACCTCCCCACTTACACAACCAAGCCTAAATAAAAATTGCTAAGCGTTGGCCCCTAGGGACATCTCAGACTCATTTAGGAGATTGACCTAAGGGGAAATTTGTTAGAAGTTGACTCTTGTAAAATCGGTGTCTAAGGTTGGGAATTGAGAGGCGAAATCTCGAAGAACAGTGGTTTGGCATAATTAGGAACGTTGCTCCGGCACGGATACCTCCCACTGATCTTGCCCCTACCTGGCCGATTAACTCGTGGTCAGCTTCCGACAATGTACCCCCCGTGGACAGTCTAACCAGTTAGGAGTCGTCTAGGTCTAAGTAACCCTAGCATAGGCTTGTTTTCTTTTTCTTTATCTTTGTTTGTTGTTTGATTGTTTTTCTTTTTTGTATATTGTGAAATGGATTTTAACAACAATAATTCTTTCAATTATAATTGAATCCATATTTCACCCCGACCTCATTTGACTCGGATAACTCTGATCCGGCTATGTACAACATGAACCAACCATTTATGCCGAGCTGGGATTATCCGAATTAATATGACCCATATCCCCAACCATATGACCATAATTTTCAAAATAATTTCAACTCTTCACAGAGTCAATGGGGATTCACCTCCCCCAAGTCAAATTTTCAACCACCTTATCCATAATTTTCATTCCCCGATTTTGATTCATATACTCCTTTTCCTGTTCCACAAACCGAAGAAAAATCATCATTGGAAAGGAGTATGGAAGAGTCCCTACAACAAGTTCAAAATTTCACATCAAACTCCACATTCCCCTTTTCTAGAGCCTCCAATTGAGGAAGAATTTGAGTTAGAAAAGCATTTGAAAGTTTTTTGTGAAAGAATGCAAAACATGTTGGACTCATCCTCTCAACTAATTTTCAAGAGTCCTATTCATCTTTTCCAGTCTCACCAATTCAAAATGAACAACCATCAATACTGGACTTGAGTATGGAGCTCTGGCGTGAGTCCAATCTGATGGACTCACAATTTCACCATAATTTATAAAATCAACTTCCATACTCACTTTTTCAAGAACCAATTACAAAGAGTATGGAAGACATAATTCCGAATCCAAATTCTATTACAAGGCCTATCAGTAGATTAGACGCATTTATCAGCGAATTGATCAATGAGAGCGAGAAAAATCTTTCTTGTCAACTTTGACCGATCCTTATATTACTAACTCTACTGATTGGACCCATGAATCATGTCATTTTGAAAATTTAAATTCAATTTCAGAACACACATTTGAACTTGACCAAACTCCAAGTTATGAAAGTCGCCTGGACATTCTGGCAAGTTATCCCTTTCCTGAAATTGAAATCGACCTGAATGTGATCCTGAACCTCATGTTAATAATTCCATTTCACTTTTTGATTCAATAATGACTCAAGTATCTTTACCAGATTTTTTTCTCTATTCCGGAGTCAATATTGAATCCTATACCAGTACACCGTGAAATGGAATTACCAATCTCTTATGATCACACTTCATTGTTAGGGAAAATGTGTGAATATCAATTCTTTGGTTTGGACCCTGTTTTTGAAACAATTTCGACTCTCATTGTTGACTCTCGACTTGATCTGAGTCAGATTCTCGAGTCGGTTTTGGTTTTTATTCCTGATCCATATGAGTCCAAATCCATCATCTTTCAAAATCACATATCATTGTTGGACAAGACTGTTGACGAAAATGACTCAGTAATTATATTTGAAACTTGAAAATTAGATGGGGATAATTTTTTAAATAAGACCATTCAGTCCATCATTCTTTTACTGGGTCGTATTAGAGAGGTCATCGGTGGGTTCCTTCAAGATCCACGAAATCTTGATTGGGTTGCAACGCTTGGCTCAGTTAGACCACCACCGGAGCCACCCCCTTGAGGTAATCTTCCTTCCCTCTCCATTTGTTTCATGTATTTACACATTCACGATGCATTGAGGACCATGTATGAGATAAGTGTAGGGAAGGGTTTACTAACATAGTTAGTTTTATATTTTCTTTCTTTTACACTTCTTTTTTAAATTAAAAAAATTCTTTTTACAAAACTTTTTGAAGGAAGAGAAATAGTTTTGATCCATTTTTAAGAAAATTAAGATTATCTTAGGAATTAGGAAGACCTAAAATTATGAATTTTAAACCGAGTCAAAATAATAGATCTTGTTTAAATTTTAGGATAAGAAAGTAATATTGAAAAGATAATTTGATCTTGAAATTTTTGCCTTAGATTTATGCACTCCACACTTACACAATTTTGGGATTGAAATAAAAACTGAAATGCCATATATTAATAAAAAAAAATTATGATAATAAAAACCACTTATTAAATTGGGTAATTATGCCTCAGGAAGCATGATTATTCATACCTAAAATGGTTGTTAAAAACAAAATAATCCCATTTAGTTTTGTGGCCTTATTTACTCGAGTCCTTAAGTCCTAGGGATGTTTTCTCATCTGGTGCCATAAGACCATCTGGTTTGGGAGTCACCGGCTAAAGGCTCACTACCCGGGTAAATAAGAAAGCCTAAGAAAACTAAGGGAAGAAAAAAAGAAAAATATATTATATATATAATAATATAAATAAATGGCATGAAAGTTTGAGTCAATATCCCAAAAATCTTCACAGTCCACAAAGTGCATATTTTTCTAAGAATTTTATGAAAGGTCAAAGAATCAATTCAATTTTAAATTCTTACATTTAATTTATAACAAGATTTTTTTGCATTTTGACTTAGTTTAAGAAAAAATAATTTCTGGTTAACATCTGACCTTGGATCACTTATATTTTCACAAAAATACTTCAACACTTTTCTCTATTTCAAAAATGCGTTTTCAAAATACTAATATTTGATTTCTTTCTTTATGGATTTTGTGGGTGTAATCCACTGAAAACCCTCAGGAGACAAAACTTCTCCTCTAGGGAAAACTTAGAGGTTTAACGGCTTTTTGCACATGCTCAGTGCAATCGCGTCACCTGCGAAAGTGGTGTAATAATTTTTTTATTTTTGTTTTTCTCGGGACGAGCAAAAAGATAAGTGTGGGGGTGTGATTAGAATCTAAAAGTGCATATTTTATACCACATTTTCACATTTATTTCATATAAAATTTTGCTAATAAAGCTTTGCTTCCTTGATTCTAGATCCATGGTGTGCAATGAAGAAGAAGACCCTAAATCATCATTTAAAAGCCCATATCATAGCCATTGACCTAGAAGAGCTGATTCGTCAAAACCAGGGGCTGCAAAGCAGAAACCGAGAATATGAGCTGATAGGGGACTGAAAGGACAGCGCGCGGCTTAAAGCGCCGCGTGCACTGCCCTAGGAAGGCCGTGTTTCCGCGGCCTATAGGGGCTGGTCGCTGCCGTACGACCGCGGCTAGGCCCTGGCTTTGGGCCAGGGGTTGTCCCCCTGGCTCCCCTTCCCTGGTGGCTATAAATACCCCTTGGGGTCTGGAGTTGGGAGATATACAGAGTTTAGGATAGTTTTTCATTCCATGTTGTAGTTTAGTTTAGCTTAGGTTAGTTCTTCTTCTTCCTCTTTGTATTTTTTATTTATTTTAGATCTTGTATTAGGAGAAAGAGTGATACATGAGTTGAATGCAAGAGTGCTTGTAATAGAAAGTGACAAGCTATGAAAGGTGCTCTCTTTACCTCTCTTTGTTTTCTATCTAACTTCTTTTACATGTTTAGTTACTCTTTTCTCTCATGGCAACTAACTACTAATCACCAACTAGTCTAACTTCTTATTTGATAATCCACATGAATCTAATAGTCTCTACTTGGCCTTGCTCTTGCTGTAACCCCCTGTTCCCTGATATACGTATCACAGTATCAGTACGCGACATGACGTATCATGTTGATTTGACCTTTCTAGAAGTCCGATTGAGCTGATTTCAATTTCAAAAATCATTTTCTAATATTTTAGAGTTTTCAGGATTTTTTGGAATTTTTCTGGATTATTTTGGAAAATCTCCGTAGTCGGTGTCGACCGATACCGATAATCGGCTTTACGATTTTTAATTCACAAACGGAGTTATATTTTGAGAATCCGCTTTCACCATGTATCTTAGAATCACATTTGGCTACGTTTTGGTATTTTTAGGGATTTTTTTGAATTTATCAAAAATCCGGCCCAACCGGTGTCGCCCGGTACAGGCGACATCTTCTAGGATTTTTAATTTGCAAACCGGATGGAAATTCTGCAAACTGTTTTCATATTATGTCTCAAGATAATATTCTCTATTTTTAGTAATTTTTGGGCACCGTTCAGAGCTAGTCGAATTTTGGACCGAATTAAATAATATTAATTTAATAAAATAATTTCTTTTCTTTTTCTTTCTTTTTCTTTCCCCTTCTTCCTTTCTCTGGATTCTTCTCCTCCACCGCCATTCTTTCCACCGCCTCCCCCTTCTTTAAAGCCTCTCTCTCCCCCCCATAACTCCCTCTCTAATTCTCACAAACCCCTCTCTCTCAAACTCTCTCTCTCTCCCCCCAAACACTCTCTCTCTCTCTCTCTAACCTCTCTCTCTCTGTGCGACCCAACAAGAGGGGGGCTGACCCGTGTCAGCGGCCAGGCGCCGCCGGCCACCGCCGTCGGCCGCGCCCCAGCCCGGCCGCCGCCGCCTCTCCTTCTTCTTTTTCTTTTCTTTTCTTTCTCCTTTTCTTCTTCTTCTTCTTCTCCTTTCTTTTCTTTTTCTTCTGCTGCTATTCACTTTCCCTCTCTCTTTCTCTCTCTCCCTCCCTCACTTGCTCGGCCGGAGCCGAACCGCCGCCGGCGGCCGCGACCGCCACCGGCAGGCCGGCCGGCCGCTGCTGCTCCTCTTTTCCCTTTGTGGGTTTGGGTTAGAACCCAAACCCATTAACCCACTATTGGGTTAAGTTTTAAACCCAAAACCCACTTGTTTAAAACCGATAACACGTTAACCCATTGCCCGTTAATTTAAGTTAATTGGGTATGGGTTGTGGATCCAAACCCGACCCATTATGAGCCCAAACCCGTATCTAAACCCAATAAAGGTAACTTTGCAAAAAACCCCTGCTACATTTCAGTATTTGCAGTTGCAATATTTTTATTTACATATTTAACCCTTTTTGATGATTTTAGCGTTCGGGCGATATTTGGAGCATCCGGACTCCGATTCGGACGATTCTGGATCCGTTGCGATCGTGGGAAAGAGAGCTACCTTCCTATGGCTAGTTTGTGAGTATTTTTATTTTATAAATTATATTTTCTCATGTTTATTGAAATTGCGTGATAGCTTTTGATTATGGATAAAAGACGGTAACTATTAATTAGTAACTTGTAATTATTGGAAACTCACTATAATAGGAATAACCATAATATTATATTGTAAGGTATTTCCTGATTTAATATAAATATAGGTGATGTAATAATAATAACAATAAATACTGACATAGACAACTCGGACACAGTCATCCTAGCCACTGACACTCGGGCCACTACTTCACCATCTTCGTGGACACTATGATTTCATGTATTATATCACAGTTAGATAACTATTGTCACATGTCTACTGATCCACAGATACGCTATGACACTACACTGTCACTAGACATGCATGCTAGACACCGTTACTGTAATTCACAGGACATGGTATTACATGACACACGGACTACTATTATTACATGTACTAGTGCTACGCATATATGTTACATGGATGATAGCTACACATCTATGTTCCACTAGTACACGGATATGTACCGCATTTACATATTTTTATTCTCATCATTACACGGATACTGTAGTTTACAGTACATGATATTAGACACTGACCACTGTTTTGCACAGCTACTATGACACGTCACTCTCTTATTTCGCATTCATGTCCCACCGATATATAAATGCTCCACTTCACTGATACTCGTTACACAGACAGCACTGCTACATATGCTCACCACACAAGTGTACATGCATGTGTTGTTTCTATCTTCTTGTCATATGGATCCCCGTTCATATTACATGTATTATTGTTCCACGTTACCGTAATCATGTTATATAATTGTTTCCTGTTACTGATATGGATATTCCCGTTACTGGACATGAGAGCTGTTGATATGCGATATGTGGAATCCCACATCTATTGTTCTCGTTTCCTGTTATATTGTTCTCGTTTCCCGTTATATTGTTCTATACTATCAACAGAGCTCAGGTCCGGTTATCATGTTACCTGTATCATGTACTGTATTTGTTCTTGTGACATTGTATAAGTGACATATCAGATCAAAAAGCTAACTTGGGTATGGGGGAGACTTGACGGTTGATTAGATCTTATCGGGTGATGTACTGGATCCATATTGTTAGTCCCACTGCAGGGGACGGTAGTGCACCTACCAATTTCTCCATGAGCTCCCGTTACTTGATTCATGCTCCCCTCTTAGCGAAGGGCCCTGGTCTCAGCAGCCAGGGGTTTGTTTAAGGCCGTGATCCCGGGTATGCACGGGATACACCTACCCGATAAGAGCTCTTCGACCATTTGGTTTTCAAGTAACATAATAAAACAGTATACATAGTAGTGACGTCGGGAACACTGATTATTTGGTCACTCTCTCGTTTGGATAATGGTACCCGTATGCCATGTCCGGATGGGTTCGACTGGAGTGCGGGCTCCAGTATGAACTGCCAGTGGTATGGGACACTGGAAGAGATTGATTAAAATACCAGGTGGTACTGATTGCTACTATTGTATACAAAATGACATGATTTTCCTGATACATGTATGCTATCTTGTTACTGTTCATGATACTTTATCCGATAGCATGTTACCTGTATACTTGTTACTTGGCCTGGTACATGTTACACTGTCTGTAGTGGCATACTACGCATGTTCTGCATTGCATATATTCTGTTTTCTGTATAGCAGACATCATTACTGTATATGCACAACACAGTATTATGATTATAGTGCATATGCCCATCTGCATATTCACTTCTATCACGTCATCACTCACATGTTCATTTCTATCACGTCACCATTTATTCTATAAACTGGACACGACTATAGACATGACCCGATGAGAACCGGCTAGGTAGTGATGGTAATAACAGATGACATGTTGATCTATTTCTACTGCTTATTATATCCTTATTATATGGTATCACTAGTATAACATTATGTATTATATATTAGTATCGTGCTTGTATTACTATATCTATTACTGCCTCCTTCATTATACCACTCACTAGGTCGCTTTCTGACGACCCTGGGTTTGCGTGCCTAGGTTGGAGATCCGAGTTATCGTATTGTCAGGTAGTCCATTGGAAACACATAGGAGACTCATCATCGAGACCATTCATAGGTATCTTTGTGATTTGTTTCTGTTATCTTATTTATCACTGTTTTTCCTATCTGTTATGATCACTAACCTCTTTCTGCAGGTATTCTTGTACTTATTTCCTGCTGGAACTCTTATAAATATGGAGGTGGTTTCCCGTACTGAGGCTTAGCGTACGTACGTGAGGGTTTTTCGCCCAGCGTATGTACGTCGCCATAACGTCCCCGTACCTGCGGGATTGGAGCCTTTCACTTGCAAGAGCCATTGATGGCTCATGATGATGGATCTAACACTTTAACTTTCTAACTCTCTAACAAGCTAACATTACTTTACTCCTTGCTTACTTTTAGTTTTGATGGTTTAAGTGTAGCTTGAACTTGTTTTGTTGAGTTTGGATGTGATGAGTTACATATGGGCCATGCTTTGTAAAGCTCTTGAACCAAGGACTAGTGATGGCCAATGATACATGTGAGGTAACTATCACTAAGAGGTTAGCGTGTTGGTGGAATCATTAGTAGTTAGTAGCCGTGAGTTTTCTTTGTTTTTCACTTTGTTTTAGAAATATCAAAAACCACAAATACCATTCTTTTCTATGTTTCCCACTTCTTCATATTTCACCATACTTCTCTTTTCATTCGTTATTTTCTTTTCTTTTCATTCTTTAAAACTTTGAAGAATCCTTAACATATACGTGAATCAACCGGTAAAGCTTCTATCGCCTCCCGTCCTTGTGGATTCGACTCGTTTTAGCCTCTATGCTATAACGGAAGTATCGAGGAAGCCAAAGCGCACACACTTTAAATATCTATTTCAAAACATATACTTTTTGTGCGCGGTTTCCCCCGATCATTGTACTAGGGTAGTTCATTTCTTGTATACGTACCTTGCCTACGATGTTACTTATTATTGCCTTATACATGCGTGATATTGATGCTAACACTTCTGTAGGTACCATACCCAGTCTTCGGGCTTTCTACTTGGCCTCTGGACCCTATTAGCCCCGGGCTTTCTACTTGGCCTCTGGGCCCTATTAGACTCCGGGCTTTCTACTCAGCCTTCGGGCCCCATCAGCCTCCCGACTTCTTCACTCCACGGTAGATGGTATCTTGGTACCGACTCTGAGTTTCTTCCCACTCTCAGGATAGCTACCCAATGATTTTAGGCCGTACCCTTATGGGTTTCGTGGTAGCTACCGAGAGTGCACTTAAACCCCGAGCGTACTTTGGTCCTGGCTCTCCACTCAGCCTTCAGGCTTCATTACTCCACGGTAGTCAAGATATTACCATGCTAATATGTAAGCTCGTGTGGTACTAACATCTCGTGCAGGTACTTGTTGGCCCAGAAGCCCATCACTCTAGTTTTGATAATGATTAACTCATATAGTTATAGTTTACTAATAATCTTGTGTTTAAATAGTTTCAGTGATTGACCAAGATATTAGTAGGTGATTAGCTTCAACAAAGGAGTCTTGGAACTTTCACGTGTTGATTCAAGAGCTCGAGCGTCAAGATCGCATCTAGTACTCAGTTGGAGTCAAGCTCGTTAAATCGCGTTTGGATCGAGTCGACTTGGGGAAGGAGTTCTACAAGAAAACTTTGGTATTGTGTTTAGTTTAGTATGTTTAGATCTTAGGTAAAGATTAGATAGTGTTGATATACTCAAGTACACACACAAAAGTTTTAATTTGTTTGGTTTTCAGTTTAACCGGTATCGGTTTTTCATATATATGATTTTCATGAATAGATAGAATCAAAGTATGTTTACATAGTTTAATATATATTAGATTTAATCTATATATATCTATGCTTCATCTATTTAGAAAAACTTACTTTGATAGTCTATTTCATGAGTTGGAGTTTTGTATTTAAACAAAACTTATTTTGGATTTCATGTCAATAACATAGATAGATTTCTTTATATGTATATTAGATTCTATCCATATACAATATGCTTCAAAGTTGCTTCAATATCATATTTTTTGTATTTACATGAGTTTTGAAGAAAACGGTTTTCCATTTCAAAAATTCAAGTTTTGAAAAATACCGATTTGTGTTAAAGCCTAATTTCAATATCACAAAAATGGTTCAAATAGTTTATAATATGTGTTGAATTTTAGTCATACATATTTGTATTCAAAGATCTTGTAAGAACTTTTTTTTGTGGAATTTATGTGATTTTATGGGATTAAATTGAAGATAAAAAGACAAGTTTTTAATCCCTTAAAAAGTTGGACCTGGCCTTCTGCCGGTTGACTGGACGGTCGACCGCTGCAGAAGTCGGTCGACCGGTTTAGTCGACTGATGTGCACAAATGTGCACAGGCCATTGGGCTGGTGGGCCGGTCTACCGGGCGGTCGATCGTCCAGAGAACTCTGCTCTCTGGATCTGGCCCCGGTCGACCGGGCGGTCGACCGACAGAGAGCATCTGCTCTCTGCACCCAGTCCCGGTCGACCGGAGGCACAACGGTCATAAAAATGATCGTTGGCCGGTCGACTGGGCGGTTGACTGGGCGGTCGATTATGCTCTTTCCTGCTGCCAACGGGCAGATTTTTGAAGAGTTATAAATAGCCCCCTCCTTAGCTAATTTCACCAAGATTTTCAAGAGCAAAATTTTCTATCTTTCTCAGTGTTTTAGCAACAAGTTTTTAAAGAGTTTTTGAGTTATAAAGATCTATCTTTATTTGTTTTAAAGGGTTGGAAAAATTAAAGAAAAAATAGAGTATCTGGGAATTAGTTTTTGTTCTTCATTTTTATAGCCATATAGAAGTTTTCCTAAGAGTTCTTCTTTGTGATTTATTTTCCAAACTCTTTGTTTTCTCACACTTGAGCTATCATATCTATCCTATCTATTAGGATCTTGTTCTGTGAGAAAAATTGGTTTGTGGTTTAGTGATACCACCAAGAGTTGTAAACCTTCTTTTATTTGAGTACCCTCTTGTGTAGAGGTGATTGTGAAAGTTGTGTTGGTATCTCTCTAAGTGTAGAGGTGATTGTGGTTGGAGTGTTGGCTTTGAGCCTTATCCCTCTATTGAGAGGTTGATTGTTGTTTGGCTAAGTGCCTATCCCTCTAAGTGTAGAGGTGATTGTGGTTGGAGTGTTGGCTTTGAGCCTTATCCCTCTATTGAGAGGTTGATTGTTGTTTGGCTAAGTGCCTATCCCTCTAAGTGTAGAGGTGATTGTTGTTGTGCCTTACCTCTTGTGAAGAGGTTGTGTTTGTTGGAGAGAGGAGTTGTGTACTCCTAGATGTTGGAACTTACTTTTGATGAGACATTTGTGAAGCTATATCATTTGGAGCTCTATCACAAGCCTATTCAAGAGTTCTTCATGATCAAGACTTCCCAAGGAGAGTTGATAATGATGTGTATTGTAATTGTTGATAGCATGTTAAAAGCCTTGACACACACACACACATCATAGTCTCTTAGTCGACTTATAGCCTATTATAGTCGACTTATACTTGGTATAGTCAACTTACATATTTCCCTAGTCGACTAGCCTTTTGTCCTGAAAGATCCCAACTCTCTATTTGCATTATTAGTCGACTTAACAGGATACCTAGTTGACTAATAGTTGGCCTAGTCGACTTATAATATAGTTCTGGTCGACTTGGTTTAGTTTCCAGAAACTTGTCGTTTGAGTTTATCTTGACCTAGTCGACTTGGTCTTTCTATAGTCGACTAACCTTGAGAAATTTGCCTACCCTAGTCGACTGACCCATATCTCAAGTTGACTAATGGCAGTTTCTGACTGTTGGACAGTTTCTGTTTTTGGGTATTTCCTTCAACGTTATCCAACGTTTAAACATTCAAAATGGTCTTAATAACTACCCTAACTAACCCTAGAGTTTAGCTATAAATAGGGTTGTTATCTTAGGCTAAACATACCAATTCAAGTATATAGTTTTCTGATCAAAACTCTGAAAAATATTCTGGTTCTCTAAAAACTATTCCCACTTCTAGTTCTTCACCAATTCCTACTCTTTTGTGAAGATCTCTAAAAGTTCACCTATAATAGCCCTTGTCCACAATCACATACTGAATCAAGACTTATAGGAAAGGTTGTAATCAGTCAAAGGAAGCATTATACAAGAGCGTCTTCTTGGTGTAGAAGAGAGGTTGTACAAGGTGTTGTGTCTTCTTGGTTGTAAGAAGAGTTGTACACATTTGGAAAAGGGGATTTGTCAAGTGGTGTGCAAGGTCTTGATTTTGGGTGTACAAAGCAAAGGATAAAGGAAAATCTCAAGCGAGTGGCTTGGGGACTGGATGTAGGTCACAAGGATCGAACAGGATAAATCTCTCGTGTTTGCGTTTGATTATCTTTAAAGAGATTTAATTTCCTTTTATTGCAAGTTCTTTATTTATTTAAATCTAATCATCCTTTGTTTAGTATATGTGTTGACATTGTATTTTAGATCCACAATTGGCATCATCTCAGGACCAACAATTGGTATCAGAGCCCTGCATACCTAGTCAACCATCTACAAGGATGGCAACGGAGTTTTCTTCATCACAATTCAAAGAAGGACATTCTACACAACGTCCACCGCTATTTGACGGATCCAACTATAACTATTGGAAGTGTAGAATGAAGATCTACTTGCAATCGCTCAATTATGAACTTTAGAACATCGTAGAAGCACCGTACACCAAGCCAACAACCAACTACAACGCTTGGAGTAATGATCAAAAGAAGAATGCGAACCTTAACGCCAAAGCGATGAATGCTTTATTCTGTGCCTTAACCAAAGAAGAATTCAACCGCGTGTCAATAGCCACTTCTGCAAATCAAATATGGCACACTCTTCAGGTAACACATGAAGGCACAAATAAAGTTAAGGAATCTAAAATTTCTGTTCTTGTCCACAGGTTTGAACTTTTCAAAATGAAGGAGAATAAAACCATCTCAGAAATGGTTACAAGATTCACCGACATAACCAATTCCTTAGCATCCCTTGGAAAGGAATACACCCAAGTCAAAAAAGTTCACAAAATCCTTCATGCACTCACATCAGATTGGGAGAAGAAGACAACCGCAATCGAAGAAACGAATGATCTCTCAACAATGTCGTTGGAAAACCTTATTGGTAATCTAATGGCATATGAAGTGCAACTCGAAGATAGAAAAAAGGATGAACAACAATCTCTCTCAAAGAAGAAAGAACTTGCCTTCCATGCATCCTCAGACACGGACAATTCAGATGACGATGAAGAGGAGATGGCAATACTTTCAAGAAAATTCAGAAGATTCTTAAAGTAAGGTAAATTTAAATGTTTTAATTGCAATAAAACAGGTCATATGAAGAAGGATTGCCCATTGCTCAAAAACAAAGGTAAATTCAAGAGCAAAAAGTTCAGAAAGAAAAAAAACTATCAAGCATCATGGAAAAACAGTGATTCCTCTTCCTCTGATGAAGAAGAAACCACTAAACATGCCAACATCTGTTACATGGCGCTAGATGAAGATGAGGTACAATATACTGAACTTTTAGATGCATTCCATGAATTATTTAATGATCTAAAGAATGAAAAAATAAAAAATAAAGTTTTATTAAAGGAAAATGAAAAACTTTTCAAAGAAAATTCATGTTATGTCTCTCAAGTTTCTTCTATAAATTCTCAAAAAGATGATTTTGAAAAAGTGATATCATAATTGAAAAAGGATAATGAGAATTTTATAAAAGAAAATATTTTGCTTAAAAAGGAAATTATGTCTTTAAATGAAAGAATTTCTGTGTTAAATAAAGACATGTCAGTTTTCAAAATAAAATATGAAGAGATTTTGAAAAATGTAACTAAGTTTAATTAAGGAAAAGAAAAGTTGAATGATTTGCTATCATATCAAAAGATGTCATATAATCATTATGGTATTGAATTTTTGAAAAATCTTCATATGTTAGTAATCCATATAATTCTTTTGTGAAAAGAAAGTCTGATATTGTTTCAAAAAGAATTAAGAATAAATTCATATGGATTCCTAAAAACTTAAGCATTTTTGACAAAAATACTTATATTGCATCATACATACATGATATATATAATTCATGCAATTATGTGTATACTAACAGATGGAAACCAAATTCAAATTGAATTTGGTCTCCTAAAGGTTAATGCTTTGCTCTTATGATTGGTACCATCTAATGTTTATTTTTTAGGTATCATATAAGAAGTTTGATAAGGACATTACTTCAAATATATATCATATATATACATGTTATGATATATTTGTTGCAGGGGGAGAACACAAGTGTTTCTATATCTGTTATAACCCATTTTCTGCAGGGGGAGAACATATAACTTATTTTCTGCAGGGGGAGCATTTGTGCACACAAAGTGTCATCATCAAAAAGGAGGAGAATGTTGAAACTTGCTTTTGATGAGACATTTGTGAAGTATCATTTGGAGATCTATCACAAGCCTATTCCAAGAGTTCTTCATGATCAAGACTTCCCAAGGAGAGTTGATAATGATGTGTATTGTAATTGTTAATAGCATGTTAAAAGCCTTGACACACACACACACACATCATAGTCTCTTAGTCGACTTATAGCCTATTATAGTCGACTTATACTTGGTATAGTCGACTTACATATTTCCCTAGTCGACTAGCCTTTTGTCCTGAAAGATCCCACCTCTCTGTTTGCATTATTAGTTGACTTAACAGGATACCTAGTCGACTAATAGTTGGCCTAGTCGACTTATAATATAGTTCTGGTCGTCTTTGTTCAGTTTCCAGAAACTTGTCGTTTGAGTTTATCTTGACCTAGTCGACTTGGTCTTTTCTATAGTCGACTAACCTTGAGAAATTTGCCTACCCTAGTCGACTAACTGTTGACTGAATTTTCCTGCACACAAAATATTATATGTTAGTTTTAAGAATAGATGTGCAAGTCTCAGTTCTAATCCGCGGTAGCAGGGCTATGCGGGTCGTGATCCTCAGGGAGGGACTGCGATGGAAGCGTTAAGCAAGTTTCTCTAAAAATTTATCTTTTTTAGTTATTTTGTTAGTCACGATGGTATTTACAATGAAAAGTGGTATTTACAATGAGTGGTAGAAAAGAATTATGGAAGATGTGGATTTAATCTATAAAAAAGAAAGAAAAGAAAAGAAAAGAAAACTTATCTCTTTAGTCTGCTTGCCTTCGATCCTTTTGCGACGACTTACTTTTTCTCAGAAGATTTGCAAGTATGGCGTATAGGATGTTTGTCGCCATAAGCCATCAAGGGATCTTCGTTGGCTAGACAGTGTTGAAGCAATCGGATCTCACGGATTGCAAGTCATCAGAGAGAAACAATGACATAGAACAAGATTAGAAAAACAAAGATAAAGCGAGAATAAAGAAACAATGAAACAAGAATAAAAACAAACCAACCTCGAGCAGATTTTATTAACAATGGGGGAAAAATAAAAACTTACACCGATGTCACCTCAGTACAAGTATGATTCCTTCCTCCATGAAAGCATCTCCACTCTCAGTTACAAAATTTACAAAATAAAATCTAACCTAAAACCTAAACCCTAGCTTTTGGCCCTTGGCTCGCCTCTGGACGCTTTCTGTGTTGCATCTGCAGGGGTATTTATAGGAGTTGGAAGATGTAGAGTCCTAGTACAACTCTCCCAAAAAATCTTATCTCCAGACTTGTGGCACTTATCCATAGAAGTTCAAATCAAATCTGTCCTGCAATTTATTATCCTGTTGATCGCCAAAATTGGCTTATCTACGGACTGAATTGGAAAGTTTGATCAACATAAGAGTTGTAGGGCTTCAAGTCTTCTTTCTGGAGCATTTTGAATCATCGAATTTTCATATCTGTAGCAAAAGTTATGATCTGAATACTAAACATGTACAGTCTGAATCCGAATTTATCTTTAAACTCTTTCCTGCAAGCATTTAGGGTTGAATAGAAGTCTATCCTTCCCTCTTCTTTGTATTTGCAACTTTGGCCCTTATGTATTTGTACTTTTAACATTTGGTATTTGCACTTTTACACCTGGGCTTGGACTTGGGCTTGGATATGGGTTTTTGGGCTTCATTAAGCTTTATTTCTTATAAAAATAAGAACTCGAGGCCTGCACACAATAAATCACAAAATATTAATAAATGTGCAGAATTAAATGAATAAATATGAAAATGTGATGGTAAATGTTATGATAAAAATGCATTTTTCACTACCAATCACTAACCCATATCTCAAGTCGACTAATGGCAGTTTCTGACTGTTAGACAATTTCTGTTTTCTGGTATTTCCTTCAACGTTATCCAACGTTTAAACATTCAAAATGGTCTTAATAACTACCCTAACTAACCCTAGAGTTCAGCTATAAATAGGGTTGTTATCTTAGGCTAAACATACCAATTCAAGTATATAGTTCTCTGATCAAAACTCTGAAAAATATTCTGGTTCTCTGAAAATAGTTCCCACTTCCAGTTCTTCACCAATTCCTACTCTTTTGTGAAGATCTCTGAAAGTTCACCTATAATAGCCCTTGTCCACGATCACATACTGAATCAAGGCTTATAGGAAAGGTTGTAATCACTCAAAGGAAGCATTGTACAAGAGCGTCTTCTTGGTGTAGAAGAGAGGTTGTACAAGGTGTTGTGTCTTCTTGGTTGTAAGAAGAGTTGTACACATTTGGCAAAGGGGATTTGTCAAGTGGTGTGCAACGTGTTGATTTTGGGTGTACAAAGTCAAAGGATAAAGGAAAATCTCAAGCGGGTGGCTTGGGGACTGGATGTAGGTCACAAGGACCGAAGCAGGATAAATCTCTCATGTTTGCATTTGATTATCTTTTCTGAGATTTAATTTCCTTTTATTGCAAGTTCTTTATTTATTTAACTCTAATCATCCTTTGTTTAGTATATGTGTTGACATTGTATTTTAGATCCATAATTGGCATCATCTCGGGACCGACACTAGATTGTATTACCCAAATCCTCAGTAGAGGTTCCCTGTGTGAGAAGTCTTGTGTGGATGATATAGTGGAATTCTGTGTGAAGGCGAGGACATAGAGCAGTGGCTCGAACCTCGAAACATATCTTTTTGTTTGCGATTGATCCACTATCTCTAACTCTCTCTCTCTCTCTCTCTTATATTGTACCTTGCATTATTTCATATTGTTCATTCATACATATATGCTTGGTATTGTTTGTGTACCTCACTTGTGTTGAACCAAGAGAGCTTTGCATAGCACCTCAACTCTTATTTAGAGGAATTTAGAGGAGATAGTCCAGAGCCCTTTACCGGGAATTCGGCTACACTCTTTAGTTAAATTAAGTGTGTTACAATTTGTTTTTAATTTCACATCATTTGTCATTAGATTAGCCTTACACCTATTCACCCCCCTCTAGGTATATTTTCAGTACTCTCATATCGACTCTGGGTTTCTGCCCACTCCCAAGCTGGCTATCCAATTGGTTTTAGGCCTGTACCCATATGGGTTTCGTCGTAGCTACAGAGAGTGCGCTTAGACCCTGAGCGTACTTTAGCCTCCGGGCTCCCGCCCACTACCTCGAAAGAGAAGTGCGCTTAGACCATCAGGTCTTTCAGCTTTGCCTGGTAGGCATGCTTAGCGCTCAGCACTTTACCACTAGATTCGTTTAGGCGAGATGTTGTCGGATTTTCTACTCGCACTTTAAGCCGAGTCATCCTGGTAACCTCGCCAGGCGCTCAGTGTTAAACACTGTTTGCTGTTCATACCTCCAGTTTGCTCAGCTGTACTTGATTGTGCTCAGCTATTACTCTATCACTTGCCATGTACATACTTGTTATGTTAACACTTGACATACACCTGTCTGCATCACTTAACAACTAATGCGTTATCACCTAACACCTGACATGCTACTACTTGACACCTGCTCCTGTTATGTTATCTCTTATCACCTATTCTTGTTATGACATGACTTATCACTTGTCACCTGCCTGATCACTTATCATTGTTATGTTAAAACCTAATACCTGTTATGATTAACTCTTAACTGATGATTATCATATTACGGGAATGTAGTACATGATCTCTTGTTATGTACTCCCGTTATGCTTGTTATGAACTCCCGTTATGCTTGTTATATACTCCTGTTATGATCAGTTATGTTCCTACTCATTCCCGTAATCTGATAAATATGTTTATTAAGCTATAAAAGGGACAACTTACATGGGGAATGGGAGGAAGTGATGGATGCATGTATGATATCTTACTTATAGTGGTAGAATACTAAACCGACAATTCATATTAGGGGGATTTCAGGCCCCAAGAAGATGCGTGTTAGGGGAATTTTAGGCCCCCAGAAGATGCGTGTTAGGGGGATTTCAGGCCCCAATGGCTATGTTCCGGGCAGACGGACTACTATAAGTATGAGCTATCAGTTCTTCATCAGCTTCCAATAACCAACCTCGACTTACTTATATATGAATGTATATGTGTTGAGATGTACACCAGGACACATACCTCGATATATGGGTTGGACGAGTAATAATAAAAGATGCCAACTATGTATCCATTGTATGCTTTGTCGACTTTGCTTCCATCGGGTTTTACATCAGATTTCTAGTTTATAACCATTATTATATTATATTATAGCTACTTACATCTTACTTTGCCACTTGTGTTCTATCCCACCAGTCTCCTGCCCTTATCTTATTATACCATGAGTATTCCCTGCTTGATATCACTTGCTATATATCTACTTGCTCCTGTATGCATGTGCTCACGACACGATTTTCAATGCATGTTTATGATTCGGATTTATTGATACACGTATGCTTGACCATGCAGGCCATTTGGCATTCGCATCACTACTCGCTTGGGAGTTCTGATTCCCATGGATCCTCATGTCCAGGTCTCGAAGTTTGGAGCTTGTGGATTCTCCTGGTTGCTAATTAGAGTGGCGCAGCGGAAGCGTGGATCATCGGCAGACCGTCCAGAGCCCCATCCTTTCAGGCCCCTGCACGTCTCTCAAGTTTTCCTTCTGTAAACTCGTGAGCGCCCTGTTCATACTTGTACATCTCTTTGTATTCTTGCATTTACGCCTATCGGTGATGTAATATTCTTGTAATATTGTGTCACATCTGGTGATAACTTTGTAATTGTACTCATATGTTGGAATGTATAATGCACCGCGTGCTTCCGTACTCTGATCCTTGCTTAAACTGATGCTTAGCGCATATACATGAGGGTATTTCTGACTGTGTATATACGTCGCAGTAACGTCTCTGTACCCGCAGGATTGGGGCGTTACATCGTAGTTGTGAAACTACTATTTTTGATAAAACTGATGATTGCGACCAAAGTCGCAGTCAAAAAGAATAATAAAGGTTCCATTAACTCAAGAAATATGCATATAACAACCACAGTTTATGTTCAATTAATTATAGCATTCTATATGAATACGCCACCATTGTCAATATATTAAACTGGTAACATAATTCATACAGAATAAAAGAATCAAACAATCTAAAAGATATAGTGAAATATGAACAGCGACGCTGGTCGCAGTTCTGAAACTACTGTTTTTGATAAAACTCATGATTGCGATCAAAATCGCAGTCAAAAGGAATAATAAAGGTTCTATTAACTCAAGAAATATGCATACAGCGACCACAGAATATGTTCAATTAATTATAGCATTTTATACGAATACGCCAACATTGTCGTAGTGGAATTTAAAATAATATTTTCACTGTATTTAAATTTTATTATAAAGTACAACATATTACATTGGAACAAGAGATAAAAAAAACACTTGAAAGTAACATTAGTACTTGTCGCAGTACAATGAATTGTCTTTTCGATTAACAATGCGACCATGGTCGCAGATGATGCCTGAAGATGTATAAATAAAAACTTTATTCGTTTCAGGTAGCCGCAACATGAAACTACTTCCTCTGCAAGAAAAAAAGGAAAAGTAAATGTTTGAAACATCAAACATAAAATAAATTCTATAACAGGTTTAATTTTATACCAATAATGGACAACCAGTCCTGTAATGACCCGGCTGTTAACAGTTTTCACGCTTTCGATGCATGACTTCCTTCTGTGCTAGAGAATCTTCAAAACAAGACTTTAGCCTGGATGCAGCTTTAGGTCTCCCCTTGGTTGGTATAGGACCAGTTGGATCGCGTATAGTCAATTCTTTACCATCTCGGAAAATCACAACTGATCCACTGGAACCAATATTTATCTCAGACTGTGATGATTGATCATTTATTGTTCTGGATTTGCATTCATTACTGGTTTCTTTAGCAAATCTTTTCAACATAGCATCCAACTTTGAAAGATGGATATCCGAATCGGACACCATTTCAAGAATACAGTGTCCACAGTCCAGCAGTCCCTCGAGTGTCTTGATTGGGAAAAGGTCTAATGCCATTTTCATTTGTAATATTCTTGTAACGGGCTTCCAACCTCCATTTCTATAGTATATAGGATTCTGATATATGTGTAACGTGATTGCGCCACAAAATGCACAGAATATGTCTACAAAGGATACCCTTTGTTTCGAATAATGCGCAATTATAATACATGTTAAGTTCACCAGAATTCTCATAACTGACCTTTTCTCAAGTGTCTTTTGATTTTGAAAATTCACCAACCAAATATTTTGCTTCAGGACTATCATGTTTCAATTCTTCTGAAAAGAGTGTCATTACAACTACCCATTCCTTTTGGAACAACTGAAAAATCTTCGTGGTATACAACTTTGAAACATGTATCTCATATGAATTTGATGTACAATTGAGATAGAATTCAAAACCCGAAAGTCTTGTTGAGTTTCAGAACTACGACAGGCAGTGATAGCTTTATCGTATTGGTGGACAAACTCAACTAGTTTTGTGTTTGCATTCACAAAACCATCAAAGAATGAATTAATACTCTCAGACCTTTGATTGATTATCATTCCAGCACAGAAAATATCCTTTAGATAAATATTAACCCAGTGTCCATGTAATCTGTACATCTTCAATATCCAACTGCTTTCTTCTTCTTCTATATGATATTTTTTCTTCATCAATCTCCATCGTTCCCCACATGTGATTATATCGGGAGGTGTACCACAGATGGAAATTAGAGACAAAATCTTCCCCATATTCATTCATCAGGGGGATTTGTTTCTCAGCAATATGTTTTCTTATAAACAAAAAACAGTAACGGTGCCGAGTAGTTGAAAATACCATTTTGATGGCATTACCTATCTGGGCATCCTGATCACTAATAATCACTTTTGGTGCAACTCCATGCATACATTTGAGCCACTTATTGAAAATCCAAACAAATGTATCCCTCTAATCGTCCGCAAGTAATACACAACCAAACAAAATTGACTGTCGATGATGATTCACTCCAGTGAATGGAGCAAATGACAGATTCAAGTGATTAGTCCTGTATGTTGTGTCAAAAATAATCACATCATAAAAACTTAAATACGAGAAAATTGCTCTTCCATCAACCTAAAAAACGCTTCTAAGTGTGCCCGCATTATCAATTTCACTAGCAAAGAAAAAATCTGAATCAGATTCAATTTTTTCTTGAAAATATTTGATGATCGAAATAAACTCATAGCCAATATTATTTCTACGGCGTCGAATAAAATCAATAACTTGTTGCGGGCTTAGTCTTCACAACCTTTTCTGTGGTTCAATGCATTAACGACACGGGAAATATTTGAAGGACGAATTCCTACATCAACCAAATTGATCATAATGTTTCTGCTAATTTTTGATCGATGTGTCTGCTGAGAGTAAAAGTGATGAACCTTATCCGGGCTTGATAAATCATGTAAATGAGAATCAACAAACTTGGTGACAACCCAAAATCTTCGGTGTGATAATAAACGAAGACGTACGTGCATCTCAGCAGGACACTCAACTCTAATGTCAATTTGACGGTTGACTGTAAGCCCATCTTGTCTTTTATCATACAACTTCTTCACATCCTTGTTATTGCAACAAAATTTTCTGTAAATAACTTCATGTGGAGGCCTACATGACTTATCTATTTCTTTTCTTCTCACGCCAAAAACCTCTGTTCTTTGCATAAGGATTGTAGAAGTTGTGTGCTTCATTGTCTGTGAAAAATTGTTGTCCTAAAAGAATAATTAAGCTTGCAGACATTTCTCTATGTAAATTCAAATCCTACAAACCAAATTGTTGAACTAATTAAAAAGAAATAATTGAAAATCACACGTCAGAAGTATAATAAATAAAACAGCGACAAAGGTCGCAGTTATAAAGATAGCTGTGACTATTGAATAAAAAACCGCGACCGTAGTGGCAGCTCCCAGATTGTCCAGGTTTTATGCAAAAGAGTGTAAATAATAACTGAAAAAATTGTCTTAATATACATTGCGACCTTAAGTCGCAGTTCTTACAATTAGTGTATAGAAAGAACTAATTGAAAATCACACGTCTGAACTATAATAAATAAAACTGTGACTAAGGTCGCAGTGGTAAAAATAGCTTTGACCACTGAAAAATTGTTTTAATATATACTGCGGCCTCAGTCGCAGTTCTTACAATTTAGTGTATTTGAGAAAAACAGGTAGTTTTCAAATTAAATAACTACGACTGATATCGCAGTTAACAAAACTGTGCAATTGTTAACTGAAAAAGACAACTTTGATAAAAGTGATTATTGTTCTGTAAAACGTAATCTAAATCGCAGTTCCATCTACTTTACACAAGATTTTTTACATATAAGAAATTGATGAAAAAATTTTAAAAAATGATAAAAGGAAAACCTCTTGATCAGCATCTAAAGATCTCAACCCTTTACGATTTTTAATATTCTGTGAGGAAGTTGAACACGATGATATATGGTTCATATTTAGATCGAGAGAAAGAGATCGGGGACGACGGCGACTTGAATTGGCAGAAGATGTGTTCTGCTCAACAGTCGACATTAAAATAGAAAAGGAGATTTAGGTTTGCAGAGTAAAAAAGGAAAAACTCTGATCCGGATACCGCTTCTTTTAGAAAAACTTTCTGATAATAAAACGCAAACCTAGATCTGACAACGCAAGAAAAAGAAATAGTGAGAAAATAATAATAAACAATGGTGGGACCACTACCTTTTACCACGGGACATTTAGTAATTTCACTTGTTCCAATAGATGGGCTGCAACTTATTAGTGTGGTTAATAAAGTGTCATGTCACCGCAGGCTGAGAGGGACTCTCAGCTGTCGGCTGATATACATATTTCTAATATATACACACACTCACACAGTGAGTTGATTGCTACGAACGGTTCTCACAGATTTCTGTGAGAACTTTAATATGGACCGTCTAATCTGATAGAGTTCTGATTATATGTATAGAGAGAAAAATGGTAATCAGCTGACACAGGAGGCAACTCCGTCCAATGTCCCACTTAAAAACCATATCTTCTGAATTTTTTTCACGATCCGACCGCATATTATCATCTTCATGTTCTAAGATGCACATATATAAAAAATCAAATGATTTAGAATTCGTTTACACATTGATCTAATCGTTCCATTTTATTCTACTGCTAAAAAACCGTTAATGTTTAAACCCAAAGAAAATGAAGTAAACAAACTTCAAATCAGATAATTTTTTATATGTATATATCTTAGAATATGATTTTCTTACGAAGGTTATTTTGAGAGAGTTTCTCATTTGAATATATATATATAGGGGTTACTGTACCTCAGCCGACGACTGAGAGAGTTTCTCAGCCCGCGGTGACGTGGCTGAATATATGCCACAGATCGGCCGCAGAGTGTAGGCGCCAAAAAAAACAAAAAAATCCCGCCTAAATATTCGTGAATCAAAATGACAAAAATACCCCATAAATCTGCCTAAACATTCGTGAATCAAAATGACAAAAAACTCATCCACAAACAAAATTAGCTAAAATAATTTTCAGTTGAATATATCTACAGTTATAAAATTCGTAATTCTACTACGGGCCTGTACATCGAAAATATAATAGAGAAAAAATTGGATTAACATAATGTGAAATAAACAGAAGAATGCCTTCTGTAACAGAATTCTCACCGTTTTACAAATTCTGCGATCATAGTCGCAGTCATAGTATAACAAAAACTTTTTTATATCACGTCTGCGACCCTAGTCGCATTCCTTTATATCATGTCTGCGACCCTAGTCGCATTCCTTTTTTATATCACGTCTGCGACCTCGTTCAGAACAGCAACCAAAGTCGCAATCTTTTTTCAGCACTGCGACTAAAGTCGCAATCTTTTTTTGCATGCCTTATGTAAAAGATTTTTTATAATTTTACAAGGTAGTTTAGCTATGCGACCCTGAGATCAGTTCGCGTATATCACATCTTATAAAAATACTATATTAATTACACTGAATTTAATGAAGTAATTAATAATCTATCTACCGTTATACAACAACAGTCTAGAAAAAAGAGATGCACTAATGTTAATCACGATAAATGAAAGATGTGCACCATACATAATCTAAAGATATAGGCAAAACATTCTATAACAAGTTTATTTGTACTTCACGTAGTAAACCTCTAGAAAAAATGAAACTCTTCAGATTCTGCAGCCATAACTCTTCAATTAAATATTTAATTTTTTTTACCACTTCTAATCATACTCAACCGTCACCTATAACAATTATTATTGCTATTCATGTTCTTTCACATTATTGACCTTTATATAGTGCTTGCAACTAATATATTATCTCATATCTAAAAACTATATTTTTGCTCCTTTTCAATTTGATTTCAGAAACTTCCAGAAAAATAAGTCATTCTTGAATCATGTCTTCCCCATCTTCTTCCTCTGAACACTCAGAATTCAACTTCAATCAATCCCCTACCGGTCCTCTTTCTTCAGGGTATTCTAGTGAATCTGATACCAGTCTGGACTTCACTCCTTTTGACTATCTCACTACATCAAATAATATTTTAACTGATCCTCCTATTCATGATGATGAAGTTTTCATGTGGGTTAGTGAGGAGGACATTATTCCTCTGCCACTTGACGGAGGCATGCTTGATGAAAGCATGTCCTCTGATGCTATAGGCTCGCTTTCTCGCAACGGATCAGACGAAGAGCTTGATAGAGACGATCCATTCTGAGAGTTTATCGATGAACCAAAAAAACCTCAAAAACAGGAAGATGATGAGGAAATAAGTGATGAACAGGAAGACCAGGAGAATGAAGAAGACGAATCTGCTTATCATAGTGATGATGACGAGGATAAGGATTTCCTGATCTTCTGATATTCAACGTTATTTTGTCTTCTCTTAAAAGCTTTTAATGCTCTTTTTTTGTAAGGTCTCTTTCTCGCCATATTATGTTATAAATAAAATTTACTTCTATCTGCAAAATAATCTTTCACATTTTTAAAATACATACAAAGTATACCGTATAGATATTAATTCTGCATCTTATCTGAAATAGTGGTCGCAGTACTCATATTATAATTACATATGAAACTGCGACCACGGTCGCTGTCCAGTCGTAAACAGTTTGATAGTTTTGCATTCAATAAAGTTATAAACAGCTCCCATGGCGGCAATCCAAAAATAAATTATATGAACAGATAATACTGCGAACATCATCGCAATCCTCTCAAATCAGTATATTTCACTGTATATTTCATTGTATATTGCAAATTAGAAAATTGCCACTGTTCTCCTTAAACACTGCGACCATAGTCGCAGTCCTACGATTACCACTGTTGTTCTTAAACACTGCGACTGTTCTCCTTAAACACTGCGACCATAGTCGCAGTCCTACGATTGCCACTGTTGTTCTTAAACACTGCGACCATAGTCGCAGTCCTACTTCGCATGCAATAAGTTACAGTGAAGATCAAACATATAAAATCATACATAAACTGCGACTATAGTATCAGTCCTTAGACACCGTTATTACATATAACTTAGCAAAAAAACTCGCCCAAAAAAAATGCTGTCCTGAGTACTGCGACCATAGTCGCAGTACCACGACTTGCTCTCGTTAAGCACTGCGATCATAGTCGCAGTCCTTATCCGAATTCAATATGTAAAAAAAATAATAATTTATACATTGCATGCGAAAAAAGTAAAACTGCGACTATATTAAAAAATCATTAAATTTCAAATCAGATAACAAAAAAAATAATAAAAGAAGGATTCAAATTAGTTTCGTGATTTGATAAAAAAAATGTTTGTAGTTTGACCGCAGTTATAAAAGATAATTGTGACAAAATTGAGTAACGTCAGAAAATATAAAATTATAATAAACTATACAAATCTATTGTCTTTTACAGCAGGGCTATTTAGTAATTTCAACTATTTCGGTAAGTGGGCTGTCCTTTCTAGTGTGGCTAATAATGTGCCACGACACCGCAGGCTGAGAGGGTCTCTCAGCCGTCGGCTGATATACATTTTTCTCATATATATATATATATATATATATATATATATATATATATATATATATATATATATATATATATATATATATATATATATATATATAGAGAGAGAGAGAGAGAGAAATGTAAATCAGCTGACACAGGAGGCAAATTCGTCCTATGTCGCACTCAAAAATCATATTTTTCGAATGAATTTTCAAGATCTGACCGTACATTATCATCTTCATATTCTAAGATATACACATATAAAAAATTAAGTGATTTGAAGTTCGTTTACTCATTGATCTAAACGTTCTATTTTGTTCTATTGTTAAAAAACCGTTAATGTTTGAACCAAAAAAACTGTAGTAAACAAACTTCAAATCACTTGATTTTTTATATGTATATATCATAGAATATGAACATGATAATGTGTGGTCGGATCTTGAAAATTCATTCGGAAAATATGATTTTTGAGTGCGACATAGGAGGAGTTGCCTCCTGTGTCAGCTGATTTACATTTCTCTCATATATATATATATATATATATATATATATATATAATATATATATATATATATCTTAAAAAAACTCATTTTTCTCTAATTCTACTATTATATTATATATAATATATATAAACCCTATCAGCTACCCCAGACTGCTCTTCTTTTCCCTCAACCACCAACCCTCCTCTCTACTCTGCTGCTCCTCTCACCAGCAGCTGAAACCCACCACCAACCATCAAAAACCCTCTCTCACCCACCAAAAAACACCTCCAACCAACAATCAAACAATCAAACAATAATCCAAAAAAAAACCAAAAGAAAATCAACCATTAATCAAATGAAGAAGCTCTACAACAGCAGCAAGGGGGCCAACAAGAGGGTCCACCCCTCTCCCTCTCCCCTCCCCTCCTCCTCTTCCTCCTCCTCCTTCCCCCTCCTCTCCGCCCTCCCCACCGCCCTCCTCGCCCTCGCCTCCGCCCTCTCCGCCGAGGAGCAGGAGGTCCTCGCCTACCTCCTCGGATGCGAAAAGAGCAAAGAGAAGCAGCAGAGAAAGAAACCCAGCAACAACAAGAACAAAGCCCACCCGCCGGAGCTGGGCTGCTCCTGCTTCGGCTGCTACACGAGCTTCTGGGCCCGCTGGGACTCCTCCCCCAACCGGCACGTGATTCACATGATCATCGACGCTTTCGAAGAGACCCTCGAGCCGGCGGAGACGGCGGCGGGCAAAATCAAAGGGAAGAGGCAGAGGAAGAGGAGCTCGAAGAAGATGGATGAGGCTGTGATTGAAGAGAGCATGGAGGTTAGGGCTGAGAAAGCTGACGATGGGCATGGGGATGATGATGGGTATGGGGATGTGGATGATGATGATGAGGAAGAAGAAGAAGAAGAAGAAGAAGAGATGAGCTCTGTGAGGAGGTTTGTAAGTTGGGTATTTGGGATTAATAATTAGGGAGGGAAAAAAGGAAGAAGAGTGAGAGGGTTTAATTGAAAAGATTAGTTTTTCTTTTTCTTCTTCTTTTTGTATGATATTCTTTTCTTTTTTTTTTCTCCTTTTTTCTCTCCATTGAGAGCTTGCAACTTCATGGGCAAAAATCCTTGGCCTGTTTTTGGCTTACATGTAAACAAGGAAAAAGAAATGAGGAAATGGAGAGAAAAAAAAGTTTATTGTATTCTGATGTGCTCTTCTCTTCCCTTCTATGTGTTGGGATTTCTCTGGGTGTTTAATTTAGCATTAAAAGGGAAATAGTTGAGAGTGTGAGAGGAGATTGCCCCTTGTTCTTGTTGTGCTATTTGGTATTTTTTGAAGTATCACTGGCTAATGTTCAATGCTATTTACAAGGATAATGGATCCTTTCTCTGGAAAAAGATTTTGAATTATGACAAAATTTCTAGTTTGAACTTTTTAACTTGTATTGTGGTGATGTGATCTAATACTCATTGAACCAAAAACTTGGAACTTGGTACCACTAAATTTATAGGAAGCATTCACTGATACAGGGAACACTATTCTTGATTGCTGCACTATCTCGTGAACACCACCCCAATAATTTTGTTCCTAGTTAATATTGTCAGCATCTTCAATAACTTGAAGATTTAATGCAAACAGGAGCTATCAATCTCATCAAACTTCCACAAAATCCAAAGAAATGCATTTCTCAAATTGTTAATATCTTATTGCGTAAAAACTTTGATCACTCACTTTTGCCCAAGTATTTGTGGGGGTAGTGAACAAACCAATAACCCCATGAAAAGATCTCAAAAGCCATGGGCATGGCATGATTGAAGGAGACCACCACCAATCCACAAAATTATTTCATTTTTTTATTATTTGTTCGAGTTGATACTCCCCCACTCTCTCCTCCATTATTGTCCTTTGCCTGCCTTTTTTAAACCGATTCTGGATGCCAATTCGAAAGGTATCTTGCTGGTCTACTGCTACACTAGTTTGAAAAGGAGAGACTAAAGAATTAAAAGTAGCAGGGAGCAAAAAAAGAGAGTTTTTTTTTTTGTTAAAGATGTGAGCATACACATTGGGCATTAAGCACAAAGCTGCAGCTTTTCCCAGATTCCAGAGTGTTGAGCATCATCCTATGTGTTAGATTTTTTTTTTTTTTCCTTTCCCCATTTTGCAATCAATAATCAAGTCAAAGTGTGTCAAAAAGAGAAGTAGCAGGTTCAAATTGAAAGACTTTTGGACTCTTATTCCCTGTGACAAGAATTAGTCAAGTGCTTAAACTGTTTACTTGAATCATCAGTGGAATCGAAATTATTTCTTATATGTTTGTGAATTATTGAACATATAAATTTTTTTCATCGATGTTCCCTCCAGCAGAGAGATCAGAAGACTCTAGAAAGCATGGACGTTTTAGGTTTGAAACTGAATGGGTCAGTTTGAACAAATGGTCGTCAAAATTTCTTTTCTTTGAGGCATTTCGACAAATGCGTGGGGGTGGTGCAAAGTACGAAGGCCGTGACAAGAGTTTTGACCATGACTGTGTCAACAAAACCTTTTCATGTAGTCCCATTTTGCTCACCGTCTTCTACGGTTACCGCGGCCCCTGCTCACCGTCTTCTACGGTTACCGCGGCCCCTGGATCGTTCAACAGGGTGAGGGCACTGGGTCCCACCTAGGGGCCCACCGAAATCAACAGCCCAGAGCTCCCGTTCTTCAGTCTTCCATCTGGGCTCGAGAAGAAGACTCACATTCAAACTCAAACTCCTATTGTTTTTTGGCTTTCCTCAAGTTCATGTGTTGGATTGAGACATATGAAGCTTCATAGATTTTGATTTTTTTGTCTAAGGTTTAGTGATGTGTTTTTCTTTTTCCCTCTCTTTACATGTTACATGACGTTGGTTTGGGATGTTTAGTTGAACAAGAGACATGTAAATGGTCTCGTTTCAGTGTGTTTTGTACTAAGTATTAAAAAATCAGGGCATTAGGTGTAAGTCGATTGTAGAAAGTCCTCATGCATTATCTATGTTTCTCAAAATGAGGGTTTGTATAACGCTAATAATACAGGAAAAGTTTTCTACGAATAATCCTAAAGTCTACTCCATTCATCATGCAACAGCTATTAACTATATCTTACTCTTTAAGACCTTCTAATGTTAAAAGTAGAGTCTGAAAGACACTTTTCTTCTTGAAAATTTCATATAAAAATGACTAATTCGTTGAAAAATTTACATTCAATTTTACTGAAAAAAATAATTTACATTCAATTGTTTGGTACAAGTGAAAAGTTTTGCCAAATTGAAACACATTTCCATCTTTTAATATAGAAAACATAAACTATTTGATAGGGAAAGATGAATTTCTTTTGTCGACTCTCGAATGTACGGAAGTGTTGCAGACACTAAGGTATATATCAATCTCAAATTGTTTTCTTTTTTTTTTTTTTGGGGCGGGGGGGGGGGGGGGGGGGGGGGGGGGGGGGGGGGGGGGGGGGGGGGGGGGGGGGGTATTGAGATTCTCTAAATCCGAATAGCCTCAAAATTAGGAGAAGAAAAAAAAAAAGACACCAACAATAAAAAAGATTCTATTTCTTTCAAACTCTATGCAATAACATTTCTATTAAAAAAATTATCTTAATGATATATATAATCATGTATAACATTAAACTTGATTCATGAGTTTATATAAGATCATGCATTTAGATAATGTTATATATGCCTTGCATTAATTTGTATGTGTTGGAAGACGATGACATAGCCAAAGAAATCAGCACAGCAGCAGAGGGAATCAGCAGCAACAGCAGGGGAACGGTCGACCGGTCCGGTTGACCGTCGGCAGAAGCAGCAGAACGGTCGACCGGTCCGGTCGATCGTCGTGCACAAACATGCACGGGGCGTAGCGGTCGACCGGCCCGGTCGACCGCAGAAGGAGAACGGTCGACCGCCCGGTCGACCGACTGAAAGTGTCTAACTCTCGGTGAGGCGCGGTCGATCGGCGCGGTCGACCGTTGGTTGGGGTCGGTCGACCGACAGTCGAGATGGGCTGTTTCGGGAAATTGCTGATTTGGAAATCAGTTCTATTGGAAACTGATTCGTAGGGTTTTCTTTGGGGTATATATATGAGAGGCAGAGCTCTCTTTATTATAATGCTGAAAACATTGTAATTGATTCTCCAATCAATAGAAAAACTCTCTCTTCCTTGCCCCGAGGACGTAGGCGAAAGTGGCCGAACCTCGTTAAATCTGATTTTTTTATTCTTCTCTTGTGTGTTATTTGTTGTTGGTGGTACTGTATTTTGCATCTGGAATCTAGGGTTTCCTCTACGTGGTTGTTGTTCGGCGCGCAACAGTATGCGCAGATAGTTGAAATTTAAAGAGAAAGTAAGGTTATTGAATGGCTTGCTTTATTTAGTAAGAAGCATCACTATTAGAATTTTCCCTTGTCTATCTTGTATTTGTAAGCAATCACCAAGTTGAAGACAGGGGTGGCTCAATCCCTAGGGAGGTCTTAGGCGAAAGTTTCAAATAGGGACCTTTTAAAATATACTTTAAAAATAATGTGTTAAATAATATTTTATTTAATCAATATTTTATTGAAAACTGGTTCTTCTAGTTTTTTGAGATGCAAAAAATTTAATCAAGTTTTTGCATTCAAGTTTTCTAATATGTCATTTTCTATAGATAACATAGCTAATCCATTAAATCTTTCTTGTGACATAGTTGGTCTTTGATATAATTTTATTAATTTTAATTTTGAAAAACTTCTTTCTACAGAAGTAACTATTCTAGTGATAGTTAATAATATTTATAAGTAATGCATACATTTGAAAAAGAGTTCAATCTTTTTCAAAGTTCAATGTTTCAATTGGAGTATTATTTTCTATTTTTAAAATTTCTCTTAGGATTTTTATTCTAAAAACAAATCTAATCCATCAACATTCGAAACTAGATCATGTTTTAGAAAACCTTCAGGTTTAAGACAGTTTTTCTTCAAATTATCATCATCTAATAACTTCAATTTATGAACAATGAGTAGAAACCAAAAAATATATTAATACAACTTAAATTATTCAAATCTACTATCATTTGAAGCAATCGCTTTATCTACTATATATAGGAAATAATTAATTCTAAAAGGTTCTTCGGGTGATAGCATTATCACATCAACGATATCCTCATCAATTATTTTTTACGAATTAAACATTTTCACGAAATATGGGTTCTATTTTCATTTCAACTACAAATTCTTTAGCTGAAATTAAAGCAGACAATAATCCATCTTCTTTATATTTTTTTCAAAAAGATAATAAGACCTTTTAATTGTTTTATATCTATATCAATTTGCATATTTTTATATTGTAAATTCTTACTAACCGAATTAAAAGCAAATTAGATGTCATATCAAATAGTCATGCTCATAAAAACTCAAAATTTTCAATCTCATAAGTTGCTAGAAAGAGCCGGCTATAAAATTTGTGCTAGTTGCTTGACGAATCCTCTGAGTTATGCTAAAAGAAACACAAGAAAATTATTCTCCTACTATTTTTAGAGATAAATGATCCTAATATATAGACTACTAACAATTAACATAAGAAATCTTGCAAGAAATTTTCTAAGAAAGAGAAACTATAAAATTAAATCCCCTCCTTCTCAATGCTATCAAAACCCCATGACCACAAGAAAAAGAAATAAAAAGAATATCATATAGTAAAAAATAAATAAATTTTGTTATGAATCAACTACGGTATATCCAACAAATAAAATAAATAAATTCACCAAAAAATTTTTGATAATGAATCAGACGCCTTATACATTGAGAATATAATTCGAGTTATTTTAGATGTATGAACTTTATATTCACTTGTGATACTATATTTTTTTCTTAGATGCATGAAAAGCAATTTCTAGCGAAGAAGATAAATTTATTTTTTATGCTTGAAATGTATGAATCAATCATCAATATGTACTCATCCTATGAGATTTAAAGGAGAAGTTGTGAGTACTCCCATTATATATAAAAATGTTTGATTTAATCATAACAATTTGTGCCCTAGTTAACTCTGAGACAAATATAAGATTGTGAAAGCATTTTTTGAATAATTAAGGTAGATAATGTTGGCCCAAAGGCCCATCACTCTAGTTTTGATGATGATCAACTCATGTAGTTATAGTACTAATGATCTTGTGTTTAATTAGTCTCAGATTTATGATCAAGATCTTAGTTGGTGTTTAGCTTCAACAAAGGATTCAAAGTCAAGTTTTAGAGCTAGCATGGTTTGATTCAAGAGCCTATGCATCAAGACCACATCAAGTACTCAAGAGGAGTCTAGCTCGTTGGATCAAGTTTGGACCAAGTCAAGAAGATAAGAAGACTTCAAGTGAAGACCTTTAAGATCAAGACTTGAGTCTAGGTTTGTTTTTATAAGATTTTATTTTAGATTAAAATGTAAAGGATAGAATAGTTGGTGGATTGCTCAAGTATACCATATACACACACTCTTGATTTAGATGAGTTTTCATAAAAGAATTTTTATTTTGAAAAAATACAAAAGAGTTTTCTTTTTGGAAAAATACCGGTTTAGTTTTTGAAATTCAAAGTATATATGTTTTAACCAAAACCATGTTAGTGCTTATTGTCAAAAACATAGATATTTCACCTTGTATGTATAGTGGATCATATCCATACACTCTATGCTTTAAAAGAGTTTAAAATATCTTGTTTTTGTATTTGGAGAAGTTTTGAAAAAATTCTATTTTGGAAAATTACAGATTTTGTTTTTAGCCAAAATTTCTAAGTTACAAAAATAGTTCAAATTGTTTGTAACATGTCTTGATTTTGCTCAAACATGTTTGATTATCAAAGTATAATACTGAACCTATTTTTGTAGATTTTTCGTGAATTTATGGGATTTTATTTGAAGTTAAAAAACTAACTTTTAAATCCCTTAATATGGCCTGCCAGGCTCTGGCGGTCGACAGACCGGTCGACCGGACCAGGAGCCGGTCAACCATAGCGGTCGACCGACGTGCACAGAAGTGCACAGGATGGGCCGGTCGACCGCACGGTCGACCGCCAGAGAGTAGCTGCTTTTTGGAAAAGGCCCCGGTCGACCGGGCGGTCAACCGACAGGGAGCTTAGCTCTCTGTATCCTTGCCACGGTCGACCGACCGATCGACCGCTGGCTCAACGGTCAGAATTCTGACCGTTGGTCGGTCGACCGAGCGGTCGACCGATAGGTCAACCTAGCTCCCAACGGTTAGTTTTTCTAACCCTATAAATTGCGGTTTTTGGGGGCTGTTTTCTATAAGATTTTAAGTGGATTTTTACACCAATTTTTCTTACTCTTTCAAGAAGTTTTTGTTGGCCCAATGGCCTTCCACTCTAGTTTTGATGATGATCAACTCATGTAGTTATGTTTACTAATATTCTTGTGTTTCTAAGTTTCAGATCATTAACAGGATATTAGGTTGGTGATTAGCTTCAACAAGATGATTAGAAGCTATTCATGATGATTCCGGTGCCAAAGCTTAAAGATCATACCTTTGCACTTGGAGAATCACGGAGCTTGGACCGAGTCTACTTGAAGATGGAAGATCGACAAGAAGACTTAGGTATCTAGTTTAGAGTTTGTATTTTAGATCCATATTTGTAAAGCTTAGTTTAGTTGATATGCTCAAGTGCACAAAACACACACGTTTTATGATTTGATATTTGGTTTTTATGAATAGTTGATCAAAACAAGTTTACATATGTTATATGCATAGTAGATGTTTTCTATTTATACATACATGCTTTAACTTGGTAAACAAACTTATTTTGATATCCCTATTCATGTTTTGGAAAAATCAAGTTTGACAAAATACAAAGTTTTGTTTTTGATAAAATTTGCAAGACACAAAAATGAATTGATATGTTGATATATTGTCTTGAAATTTTTATCAATGTTTATGTTTTAACATAAAATGATAAAACAAGTTTTATGGAATTTTCAGAAATGATAAAAAGTTTTTATAAAATATTTTTCCCAAAATTTTCTGACCTAGTTTTTGTGCTGACAGGCTGGTCGGTCGACCGCGACGGTCGACCGCACCAAGTGCCGGTCGACCGTTACGGTCGACACGACGTGCACGTCTGTTAGGCACAGACACGGTCGACCGGGACGGTCGACCGAGTTGAGAGCTCTGCTCTCGGGTTTTATCGGTCGACCGGGCCGGTCGACCGCAGTTGCTCAACGGTCATAATTCTGACCGTTGGCGGTCGACCGGACCGGTCGACCGGCAGTCTGTCAGACTGCCAACTCAGCCTAACGGCTAGTTTTGTATAGGGGATATATAAACCCCATCTCTTTGGGGATTTTAGCCAAGTTTTTTAAGAGAAAAATTTTCAGTTTTCTGAAGTGTTTAAAAGAGTTTTTAAAAGAGTTTTAAGTGCAAAAACTTCTCATCTTTATTGTTTTGGGTTTTTGGAAAATCAAAGAAAACTAGGTTTTGGGATTTTGATTTGGTACTTCATTTTCTATCTTATACAAGAGATTCCCAAGTAGTTTTTCTTTGTTGCTTGTTTCCAAAAACACTTTGATTCCACACTTGAGCTATATCTTCTATCCTAAACTATTTAGGATCTTGTTTTGTGGAAAAAGAAAAAGGAAAGAGGTTTGTGGTTGAAATATACCACTTGTTGTAAACCCTTGATTTCTTGAGTTGCTCCCTCTTTGGTAAAGGTGGAGATTGTTGTATTGGGTTATTGGTTTGCTCCCTCTTCGGTAGAGGTGGAGTTTGGTTGTGAGCCTCTTCGGTAGAGGTGTGTGGATTGGTTGTTGTATTGGCTATGGGCCTAACCCCTCGGTTGTGAGGAGGTTGTTGTTTGAGAGAGGAGTTTGGTACTCCTAGAGTTGTAAGAAATCCTCTTTGGTAGAGGTTCCCTCGGTGGGAGTTGAGATAGTGGAAATCCTACACGGTGGTGTAGGCGGGGATGTAGAGCAAGGTGCTCAAACCTCGAAACAAATCTTGGTGTTTGCGTATTGATCCATTGTCTCTCTAACTCTCTCTCTCTTATATTTGTGCAAAGCATCATATTCATATCATATCATATTTGCTTGTGTTGTGCATATTTCATATTGCCTTGCATTTATTCATATTGCTATTCATTCTTATATGCTTGGCTTGATTGTGTGTATTTTATATTGCTTGGATTGCTTGTGTGTGTGTGCCTAACTTATACTCATCCAACAAGAGCTTCACATAGCACCTCAACCCATTTCAAGGGGAATCAAGGGGAGTTAGTCCAGAGCCTCGCAAGGGGAATTCGGCTACACTTGTTGTATTGTATTAGTTTGTGCATAATTTGCATTAGCTTCCGCATTTAGCGCACTTAGTTTGCATTTAGTTTCTTAGATTAGCACTTACACCTATTCACCCCCCCTCTAGGTGTTTTTCAGTTTTCTCCACTTGTATTTGAGCTAAATACTTCCATTCAAAAGGGGAGTTTATCAAGAGTTTTCAAAGTGATTTCTTTGAGTTTTTCACCACACATTCCATCCTTGTTTTTCTCACAAACACTTGAGCTATCCATTGATATATTCATCCTATAGGAGTGTTATTGTGAGATTGTTTTTAGGTGATCAAAGTATTGTGATCACCAAAGACTTCTTCTTTGCTTTGAGGAGGCGGATGAGTGTGTTCGCGGTGTTTCGAGTTTGTGTGTGAACTCGGTGTTTGAGGTGCGGCCTCGGCGAGCTAGTGGGCTTGCGGTGTGTTCTTGCGAGAACAAGAGAAGGACTAGAGAGTCCAAAGAGCTTGTAGGTGTTGCGGCACCATGTGATCCGGTGGGATCGATTTAGTGGAAATCCTTCATAGTGTTGAAGGCGGGGACGTAGAGCAAGTGTGCTCGAACCTCGAAACAAATCTCCTGTGTTTGCGATTGCTCTCTCTCTATCTTTTACTTGTTTATATCTTGCATGCTATTATTGTGTTTATCTTTATATGCTTGATATACATTATGTGCTTAATTGTTATATACTTGGGAATTGTTTGCTAACACTTGTATTCAACCAAGAGAGCCAACGCGGCACCTCAACTCTTATCTAGAGGAATTTTAAGGAGTTAGTCCAGAGCCCTTCACGGAGAATCCGGCTACACTCTTGTGTTATGCGTGGTGTTTAGTTTAAGAAGTTTTTAGTTTGCTATAATTAGTTTTAATTCCGCATTATTGATCATTAGATTAGCTAGTCACCTATTCACCCTCCCTTCTAGGTGATTACAGATAAACTTTAAACATTTTCTCCTAAAGGAAAGATTTATAACTCCTCTATAGACATGTTTTCCAAACCTATAAACCTGTCACAAGCAAATACTTACCAAAATGTTTTTCTTCCTTGAGATCAGACTTTTGTTGCAATTATGCACACTTTAACCCTTAAACACAATTTGATGGGACATTCCAGCTAAATGGGTTTGCATGGTGTACAAGTTCACTTCGTGGCACATAAAACTTGATAACCATTAGGTTCTGATCTTAATTTAAACATCAATCCTATGAGTTGTGGTGTCAAATTCTTGAGTTATAAAAATCATAGACAAAAAAAACGCTTGCACGTATGCAACCAAGCTACTATACTACTAATAAAATGAGAAATTATCTTATTGTTCATTCAATTTAACTTATTTATGCGATCACATAACCAGAAAGCAGTCCTCCGGCTTTCTCCTAGACTAAGAAAGAGTCTAAGGATACGGATAAAGTCATTAAGATTTCTACTGACGCTAGATGTGTTTTATAAAAATTAAGAAAATGCTTCCTGTTTAAACAAGGGTCTTCTCCTTACGAAATTCTAGGCTCATGAAAATCATGAGTATTGAATGTTCATATATATAAGTTTCTTGTCAGGATTATAGGAATAAAGTGATAATGGAAATTAAAGAAAAAGCAATAAAATTGAATTAGGGTAAATCCACTAGCAACATCAGCAAAATTGAAGAACATGAATCTTAATTTTGCTCAAGAACATTTTCAATTAAAAAAAATGATAAGTAATCAAGAATTGAAGAAAATGAACCCTCATTCGCGCCGAATTGTGGAGGAGAACCGATCAATGAGCAGAGAAACTATAAATCTTTGAGCTTACTTCCTGTGAAAGACTGGTAGAGTACCGCGCTGTTCTCTAGAGAGAGTTTTAAATTTTGAGTTCTGAGAAATCTTCTAATTATAATTAGGAAAGTGGATGAAATTAGCTTAGGAAAGTGGAAGAGACTATGCATGCTTTTTCTGATAATACAAAAAATGAAGAGGAAAAAAAATTAAAGAAATATGAACAATATGATTTGAACCTTGCGAGCAAAGCCATGTGGTTTCCAATCAAGCCCAATAACCACTCCAGCACATTCAATTGGATGGCCAAGAAATATTTTAGTTTATATTTTTTTGCATCAGTTAAATATCTATTACCACTAGCATTTTGGGGCCCACTGTATTTTGGGGCCCTATGCGATCGTCTCATTCGCCTAAGAGTTGAGCCGCCCCCTGATTGAAGAAGCGAAAATTAGTTAGGATTTACAACTTTGAATGTGTAGTGCACGTGCTCAACAATCCAAGTCAATGTATGTACTTCTTTGAACTTTTTCCCAAAAGTTTTTTTCTATTTCCTAACGTACGGAGAAGTTCATAGTCGCCTACAAAGATATTCTGTTTCGGTATTGTTTACCTGCTGTAAGTGATCGTAAATCGTAAGTACAATTGTAAGTGAGTTTTACACAAGTAAGTTTTATGGTATTTGATTGGTAATGTGTAAGTTGTAAGTGAAAAGTTGACCACAAAACTAATTGTTTCGTGATTTAACATATTAAATATTAAAAATTATAAAATAAAAAATATAAATATTAAAAAAATAAACAAATTATTAAATTACTAAAATAATAATACATAATAAAAATAGTAAATATTAAATATGCTAAGTATTAAAAATAATAAATATTAAAATTATAAAATAATAAAAAAATATTAGGTTACTAAAAAATTATGAGTAATCTAATATTAATTATTAAAAATATTAAATATTACAATATAATATTAAATATTATTAAATTCATTAATTAAAAATATTAAATTCCAAAATTAATTTAATAATAAAAATTATTAATTTCATATTGAATATACTAGTCTAGTTATAAAAAGATTCTAAAAAAAAGTATTAGAATAATTAATAAAAAAATTTAATCCAATAATTAAAATTAAAGTCTCATAATTAAAAAAAAATTAATCTACAATAAAAAATATTAATCTAATTACAATTAAGTGTCTGCAGTACAGATTTGCATGACCATAAATTTAATTGTTTGTGTTGCAATTAGGCTGTAAATGGGATTAACATTACCACAAAATTAACTGTTTAGACTATTAATGGTTGCAACTTACGGCGTCAAACAAACACCGTACGTGATTTTACTGCAATTACATTTTACTACTTACAGGACAATTATGAAAACAAACACACCCTTCCTGTAGCAAATCTTAGCTCTTCGAGTGTAGAAGAGCATGCAATCAAAATTCTTTTCAAATTTAGAAAATTATTGTCTCTTGATATGGGAGTCGCCGATCGATGTTCTAGCATGCAGCAGGATTAATTTGTTCGAGCCTTAAACTTTGAGTTTTCTGACAAGCTTTTAAGTTAATTCATACAATGCACTGAAATTTTTCTTTTTCCTTTCGTTTTTTGGTTCTTCAACTACCGTTTGAGTGGGATATAGAGTTCAACATTGGAATGAGAACCTCACCCAAAATATATTTATATATTTATGTTGGGAATACTGCCAGAGGTTCAATGCAAACACTAGAGTTTTTGCTGCAAAACTATCATAAATAGTAAGAACAAAGCAAACAAGAAAGAAAGCGAGAAAACACATATTTAATGAAGTTCGGCAATTGCCTACGTCCTCGAGGCAGAAGAAAGAGTGATCTTATTCAAATCAATCAATTTAGGTTATAATCAATAGGGACAATATCTTTTTTATATAGGCAGAAAGCCCACGAAGAATAGGAAACTAAAAGCTTTGAATTTGTAGAAACGTACTCAGAATCTGACTCGGAAACCGCCCAGAACACACGTATGTCGACAGCCTGGAGGGCTTGTCGATAGACTGCACAACACCCAACTCTTGAGTTGCCGCTCTTGACAACCATGAGGGATCTATTGACAGACTGAATCACAATTGTTGATAGGCCTCAATGGCTGTCGACACTCTGTATAACTTCTCTCTCTGTATCTGTGTATCCAAGTATCAGCTGCCGATAACACCTAGACCTGTAGACATGATTCTCTGCTCCAGTCTTCTATTGTTGCTGCTGACATCACTTTGATTAAAACCCTACCATCTAGATTTTTATCCTCTCCTCACAATTCTCCACCTCGATGAAGTTTTTCTCAAATCTGAGCCGAATACAATGAATCAGCATGTTGACTCAATCGGGCTGCACCAATGTAGTTGCCTGCATATCCCCTGCTCAGGAGATTAAGTCATCCGTAGTTCATCCAAACGAGCTCCACCGAACTCAAACAACTGGAAAAATATGGACTAACTTCTTGCAATACTTGAACTTTACTCCCGGAACAATCTTGGTAAGCATATCAATAGAATTCTCTTTCATGTGAATCTTCTTTAGTTCGATGTCACCCTTATCAAGAATCTCCTGAAAAAGTAGAACCTGACGTCGATGTGCTTCTTCCCTACATAATAGACTTGGTTCTTTGCTAAATAGATAGCACTCATGCTATCACAGTTAATCCCTAAGTCGTCAAGTAAATCTTGAATCCAAATTGCCTCCTTCATAGTCTTTGTCATGGCCATATACTTGACCTTTGTAGACTATATAATAGAGCGCCAACTTAACGATGCTTGAAACAATATGAATACATACCCCGTCATAGATTGGCGCTTGTCAAGGTCTCCTGCGTAATCGGAATCGACATATTTGATATACTCTTGCTTACCCGTAGTATCTTTTTCGAACACCAAACAATATTATAGTATCTTTGATGTACCTAGAATCCGCTTCACTGCCTCCTAATGACCCCTACAGGGATCGTGCATATATCTGCTAACCTTCGAGACAATTTGTGACAAATTAGGCCTTGTACACACCATCTCATATATCGAACTACCAACTGTGCTAGCATAGAGTACGTGAGACATATACTCATGCTCTTTAACTATAGTCAGAGACATAGTAGATTTTAACTTGAACTGAGGGGCCAACAGTTTTACAGACTTCGTGTCGCCATTAATGTTGAACTTCTGAAGTTCCTTTTTCAAATACCCTTTTTTCGTCAAGCAAACGTTGCCACTCAATCTTCATACTTAGCACCTTCTTCGCTTCATCAAGATCCTTCATTTTAAATTCGGAAGATAAGTCTTTCTTCAATGTTTTAATAGTGGATCTACTCTTAGAAGCAATGAGCATATCGTCCACATATAACAGTAGATAAATATACTCTCCATCTGGTAGCTTGTAGTAAACACATGGGTCGTAATGGCTTTGTGTGTATCTCTTGCCTCTCATGAAGCTGTCGAAACGCTTGTACCATTGTCTTGGCGATTGTTTTAGCCCATAAAATAATTTATTCAACTTGCACACCATATGCTCTTTTCCTGTAGTCTTGAACCCCGTAGGCTGAGACATAGAGATCTCCTCATCAAGATCGTCATGGAGAAATGCGGTCTTCACATCAAGCTGATCAAGCTCCAAATCGTCATGTGCCACTAGTGCCAACAATATCCAAATCGATGAGTGCTTCACAACAGGTGAGAATACCTCAATGTAGTCAATGTATTCTCGCTGCGCGTAGCCTTTAACTATCAATATGGTCTTGTAGCATACAATATCACCATTTAGAGATCATTGCTTCTTCGCGAACACCCACTTACAACCAATAGCCTTCTTTTCATTAGGTAATTATGTCAAATCTCAAGTGTTGTTCTTGTGATGAGGGTTCCTCTTTTATCATGAGATTCTTCCACATCTTGGACTCCAAACTGATTTCAGCTTCCCTATATATAGACGTGATCTCCTCCTCAACGACCGAAAGAGCATAAGCCACAATCATGTTAGTATTGAGCCAACTAGACTTACGTGAATTTCTTCGGGTCTTTCCTACTGTAATAGATTTTGGACATTACTCATAACATGTCCTCGATCCTCAACATCATCAGCATCCTCGTCGGCTACATAATCATCACCTTGTGTCACCTCAGGTGTGATCTCAAATGATACTGAGCTATCAGGAGATGGTGTGGTGGCAATCACTCTTCACCTGCTGTGATATCCTGTTGATCTTCTCACTCTCCACTAGCTGAGAGTCTGTAGGCTTCACCATTGAAGCCTCGTCGAATGTGGCATTCCTGTTCAAGATGATCTTCTTGTCCTTTTGATCCCAAAGTTTGTAGCCTTTCACACCTTTCTTGAAACCCACGAACACATATTTCCTCGCTCTCAGACCAACTTCTCTTTCTTGACTTGGTAACGGCCTACAATCAAATATCTGAAGCGAGTCATAGTCTTAAACATTCTTTTCCGATCATACTTTCATAAGAGTTTTACCTTCTATCACAGACGAAGGCAACATGTTAATGAAATGGAAAGCATACGATAATGCCTCAGCCCAAAATAATTCGATAATCCGGTGTTGAATAACATGTAACAAACCTTCTCCAGCAAGATCATGTTCATCCTCTCGGCCACCTCATTTTGTTACGGTGTCTCTCTCACTATGAACTCTATGCCCTCATCGTGGCATACCTGTAGGAAAAGATCGCTAGTGTACTCACCACCATTGTATGAACAGAGTATTTTGGTCTTCCTTCCCGCATTCTTATCTATATTTCTTTTTCACTTCACAAACAACTCTTGGACTTTCCTTTGTGTCTCATGGTATATACCCAACATCGCTTAGAGAAATCATCAATAAAGAAAATAAAGTAGTGGTTACCTCCAACAGATGTCATCTTGGTAAGTCCCCAAATATTCGTGTGAACATAGTCAAGTATCCCCTTGATGTGATGAATCACGGTTCTAAATTTCACCTTGATCTTCTTACCAATGACACAATGCTTACAAAATTTCAATTTGCGGGTCTTGACATCTTTCAACAAATCATACTTTGCTAGAGCTTGCAAAGATTTTTCACTTGTATGTTCGATTCTCATGTACTTTAGCCGGGTACAATCATCATCTAAACCAATAGAAGTCGTCACTTGCTTTTTAATTGTATTATCCTTCAAGTAATAGAGCTTATTATGTCTGGTGCCGTTCATCACAACCATCGAGCATCTAAGCATCTTGAAAACACCATCTCTACTAGATATCTCTAAACCCAATGCTTTCAAGGCACCAACTGAGATAAGATTTTTCTTCAATTGAGGTACATACCTCACTTCCTTCAGTTCCGCACCATCCTATCAAGCATCTTGATAAGGACTGTACCTATCCTTTCTATGTTGCACGGACGATCATCACCCATGACGACGAAACAACCATCTAGCTTATCGAAGGTAGAAAATCAATTCTTATTAGGACACACATGATAGGTAGGACCCATATCCAATATTCACTCAGAATCATCTGAGTAGCAAAAGTAGGAGTAGTGACAGAGAACGAGAATACCAATGAGTTTGAATCTGATCCACCTACCTATAAAGTACCACCCTGTGTACTGACACCTATGCAAGATTTGCCTCGAGTTTCGGTACCTTGTTATCCTTGATCCTTGGACAATTAACCTTCCAGTGCCTTAACTCTTTGCAAGAAGCACATTGGTTCTTCAGATCCCTGAAATCGTCTCTGGACTTTGATCTTCTATAATCACCTTTGCCCTTTCGACTGGAACTCCTGTCTCTTACCGTCAACGGTTCTGCTGATGTACTATTGGAGAATTCTTTGTCCTTCTTTCTCAATTCATGATTTACAAAAGTAGAAGAAACTTCATTTAACCTGAGAGATTGTTTACTGTTGATTAGGGTAAGAACGAAGGTATCGTAGTCCTCATCAGGAAGAAAACTCAAAAGAATCAACGCCTTATCCTTGTTCTCGATCATCACATCCACGTTAGCTAAATCCGCAAAAAGTTTTGTATAGTTATTCATATGTTTACCGATCGAGATACATTTTTTCAATTAAAAGTGATAAAGCCTCCTCTTCATGTGCAAACGATCCTCTTTGCTCTTGGTCAAATACTTGCTTTTAAGGATCTCCCATATTTTCTTTGTTGAAGTCTCGGTTATCATATAATACTTGATATCTTATATTAAACAAGATCTTATGACGCCACGCACTATCCTATTCATCTTGTTCCAGCCTTTTTCAGATTCTCCTCGGGCTTTTCCTCCAAACGTAGAGTATCTTCAAGGTTTGATGCCATCAGTGCATACATCACCTCACATCTCTAGATGCTGAAATTGTTCATGCCGTCAAATTTCACCACGTCGATCTTTGACTAATGAATTTTCATAGTTTTCACCGCGGGTTGACTATACCATGCTATCTCCAACAAATCCAACAAAGCAATACGGAAATAATTAACAAATCCAAATAGATAAAGATCGAATCTTTAGCTCCAATTGAAACTGTCGACAAGTTTCAAAAGCAATCTGCTCCACCCGAATGAACTCCCCGTCCAAAACCTGGAAAGCTCTGATACCATTTGTTGGAAATACTACTAGAGGTCCTATGCAAACGCCAGAGCTTTTGCCGCAGAACAGTCACAAATAGTAAGAATAAAGCAAATGAGAAAGAAAACAAGAAAACACAGATTTAATAAGCTTCTGCAATTGCCTACATCATCTGGGCAGAAAAGGAGAGATCTTATTCAAATCAATCAATTCAGGTTACAATCAATGACAAAAATACCCCTCTTTATATAATCAGAGATCCCATGAAGAAATGAAAACCAAAATCTCTGAATTCGTATCAGAAATGAACTCAGAATTCGACTTGAAAGTCGCCTAGGACACGTGTTTGTCGATAGTTAGGAGGGCCTTCGACAAACTGCACTACACCTAACTCGGTTTGCCGTTGTCAACAGCCATGGGGGCTGTATCGATAGACTAAGTCACAGTCGATAGGCCTCAATGGATGTCGATGGTCTGTATAACTCCACTCTCTGTTTCTGCGTATCCAAGTATCAGCTGTCGATAGCAATTCTCTGCTCTAGTCTTCTACTGTTGCCGCCGCCGCCGCCATCAGCTTAGATTAAAAAATCCTACCAACTAAATTTTTACCCTCTCCCCCCACAATTTATATATGTGATGAATAAAGAGAGAAGGGCAATGAAGCTTAACGTTTTTCTTTTTCCCCCCCTGTATTTTTCCTTGCAAACATGAATATAAATATGACTAAGGGGATATCAATCAGATATTGAATTCACCTTTCAATTTTAGTGTTATTATTATTATTTGTAAGAAAAATTTCAATTATATTCAATCTGATAAAAACAATGGATATGATTAGGATCTGGAAACTAACATAATTATAAGATTACTGAATATTGATTGCAGCTGAATTTGAAGAAAAAGGAAAGACAGTGATTTCTTGGCCCTATTTTTTGACTTTTCCATTTTACCAATTATACCAGTTATTGGTGTTACATTCACGAATTATACCAAATTATTCGTACGAATTATTCTCGAATTTAAGTGAATTAAACTCGAGCTTTCCCGAATTATTGGCGGATTAATTCCGAACTAATTACTGAACTTTACCCAAATTATTCCCGATATTTCTTGAATCATTGGAATTACGAATATTGGCGATATTCTCAAACTTTTCCGAATATATTGACGAATTTATTGTGAATTAACGAATTTAACACGAATTATTTGTATTATTCGCGATATTATTCACCTTTTTCTATCTATTAATTTTTTTTTTTTTTTTTTGGAGACAAAAAACCGCAATACCCATGAGGTTACTGTTTAGCAAGTTACAAAGACATAAAAACTTTCTAAAAGAAAAAAAAATTAAAAAAATTAAAAACTTTCCATAAAAAGGAAAATAATAGATAAAGTTAAAGTTACATGGAGACAGATTTTTCTTTTCTTTTTTTTTTTTGGAGAAATACATGGCGCCATAGTTAACATGCCACTGGATCGAAACGAACAGCATACACATACAAGCAGTTGATTGGACCTACGCTGGGCCAAGGGGGGCACGTGACTCACGCGCAGCCTACTGGTCAATACACGTATAATTCACATATTATTTGTGTACTGTACGAATTTAGCAAATTCCATATACGTACACATTTTTTCCCCAATGATTCGCCGTAGTACTTGTATTACACGTGAACAATATTTTACTGTATAATTCTCATAGTTAGAAGAAATAGAGAGATCAATTCTTGTGACTTGAGCAAGACTTATTTTCAAATAAATTTTAAGTTACTTTCAGTGACAATAATTCAAAACTCACTATTTTTTATTATGAATTTCTATTTTTAATGACTCTTGATTTTTATTTGGTTATATTGTCTAAAAGTTTAACTATAACACCATTGATTCTTAATTTCTTTGATATATCTGCTGAATTTTTAGTCCTATACTTTCAATTGATTTACGAATAACACTCGAGCATATACCTATCCGAATCTTTTACGTTTTTATTAGTTTTATAAAATGTTCAGATCGTATTATACACGCACGCATTCCGTATTGTATTTTTGCCACATGAAAAAATACTACCATGTACTTCAACTTGCATGTATAGAATACTAAAGTTATTACATTACAAAGGGAAAGATTAGGTTTAGGTAGTTGACTAACTAAGCATAAATCTTTCTGATCTTTATGAAATTGATCCTAAACAAACAATATTTCCTTTGGTTCTTCCACCTACTTACCAACCAGTTGGTCCTTGTACCCCTCATCCTTAGTGTTACATCATAGCTAACTATAAAAACTCCGTTTTTTATTGTTAATTCTTTGCTAGGATCTTGTTTTCACGCTTATTCCTAAAGTCAACTATGTACAATAATTTTGACAGGGACTCAACCCTTTTCGCACCCCCTGCGAGAGGATTCCTGCTGCCTCACTCTAGCTATACGCAGTGACAGAACCAGGAATAAATTTTAGGGTGAGCTGTAACTTTTTTATAACATATGCTTATGAATTATATGAATTTGCCAAAAGAATAAAACAATATTCTCCACTAAATCAGGAGCGGAAGCAGAAATAAATTTTCCAAAGAAAACAAAAATAGAAGGAGATATAAGACAATATGATAATATATGAAAAATAACCAAAATAAAAAAGAGTTTAAGACAATATATGAAAATTTGGGCCGGGCTATAGCCCGGCCCAGCCAACTCCTCAGTCCGCCCCTGGCTATACGTTTGCAATCATTTTGTTTTCTTATCACAACATATATAACAACTCCCCTTCTCAACTCAAATAGATACTAAGACTGATGCAGTCTCTATCTGGACTTGATCATAGTAGCTTTAGCATGAATCAAACTGATGCTGACATGAAATTTTCTATGTACCAGCAATTAAACAAACCTTATGATCTCAACTCAAAAAAAAATATACAAAAGAAAAGGACATGAAAGAAAGAGATGATAATAGTCAACAAAAGACTAAATCAAAGATTCGAGTAAATATTGGAAATGTTCTAGTTTTGCTGCTTTTGCTAATTATTTGATAAGCCTGGGGGATGCTTAAGCTGCAAACTACTTAAAAACTAACTGTTAGTTACTAAAAGTATCAGCATTGAACATAAAATTCAAAGTTCTCCTACAAGTCAAAGCAAGGTTAAGACAGTCTCTAATGGACTTTATCATAGTACTAGTGTGGAGCAAACTGATGTGGTGTGAAATTTCTATTCTAGCAATTAATAACACACATATTGTCTTACTCCTAGAAAAAGAAAGAAAGACATAATAGTCAGCCAAAGACTGAACCAAATCTCCTCATTGAAGCAGGTAAATGCTGGAAATTTTCTAGTGTTGCTACTTCTGCTAATTATTTGACAATTTTTTTTTTTTTTTTTTTTTCAGTCAGTGAATATGTAGACTGTTTTATCTAAATCAAGGAAATTATGTATAGGACTGGTTGTTTTGTAAACTGCAAATTATTTAAACTGTTCATTAACTCGAAAACCCCAGATCCATCGAGGTCACGCATTAATTCAGAATCTAAGAAGCATAGACACAGACACACTTACATAGCACCATGCATCTCAATAAACTGACATGGAGAAAGTTCTGAAAAACCTACAGATTTTGTGACTGGTGTGTGTATTGTGCTAGCAATATTGGTAACTACTACTAGATTTTGCTGATAACTACTAGAGTTGAACTGCAGTAGCTTCTCTAATTAGACGACCATTATCAGTAAGGAAAGTTCCCTCAAAAATTATCAGCAAGGAAATAATAGTTGTTGGTTAAAGTTTTCGGGTATTGATCATGTATATAATGAAAAGACAACTTCAAAGCTTAAGGAATAAGTTTCTTTCATTTGCCAATTGAAAAACAAAGATTTACTATGATTGAACTTTACTACACATAAGTTTTACCTTTTATGTAGGTTTGAGCAAATTCACCAATGAAATTGAAAGTCAATTCAAAAATAAACTTTATTGTGACTAGAATGCAGGTTCTCCATAAGGCTAAGTAATAGATTTATTAACTAAAAAATGAATGAAGGTTCATTAAAATTACACTTCTATATGCATGCATAGGTTTCAAGTATGTTCAAAATCAACAATGTGTCACTAGATTTGGTGCACAAAATCAATTCCTTGCAAGAATAGTCCATGTAAGTTTGTTTCTGAATGAACCTTAAAATACTTTTGAACTGGGTGCCTATAATTCAAGACACTAGACACCTTGGTAGGCTACAAATCAATTTATCAAAAAACAATTTGGCTAAAGGGGAAGTGAAGAATACTTGAAGCACAATTTTTAATAATGCACAGAAATTGTGACTGCAGAAACCAACTTACAGGGAAAATATGAAGAAATTTGGCTGTATGAGCCCTGCCAAGTGAGAGTTATCCACATACAATGGACTCTGCAGACCAAGCAGGACCAGTGTCCATTATTACTTGATACTTTGATAGGCCTTGGTATTGCCTGAGCATATAATGATCTGGATTGCAAAAGATCCTCCAAATTATTCATCACTTTTGTGGAGGCATACTGAATAAAGAAGTACTCTGTAGATAAGAGTAGTTTCCTGAAGAAAGGGTGTAGCAGAGAAGGGTATGGAGATGAACGGCACTTTACATATCAAGAAATAACACTAGCGAAAAGTTATGAAACGCACCAGTTAAAAATGAAGTGACTAGAGGAGGAGGAGATGAGAACTTCATGCGAGGACCTCGTCCATGTATTCGTCTTCTCTTATCATCATCATCATTCTTTTGAGGGGGGCGAACAAATGCCATAGGACTCGAACATGAGACTTTCCACAACCCAACCAGAATCCTTTTACCGGTAAGACAGGCCTAAGTGGCGCTCTCATATGTATCACTTAAAATGGATGGATAGATACAGAAGCAAAGATAAACAAAAGAGAATATTTTCAATCAAAAGGACTTGGCATGTATCTGAAATTGCATCATGGAAGGGATTTACCATAACCTAGTTGATCTATAAGATGATTTCGTGCTGCAGAAATTCTAAGTAAACCCATGCAAAGGAGTATTATGAAGTATGACTATAAAGTACACATGGTAACTCTCGTTTGGTTATTTCTGTATCATCTTTTGTACAATGCATCATGAACAAATAAACTGAGAAACTCAAAAAGAATACCGATTTACAATTACAGTACATTACATATACAAGGATACTACACATGTATAATCATCTTATTTGATAGCTAAGCATTCAGGCATGCACGGGTATTGATGAACCTGTAGGAACACATCCTTTGAAGATACCACGAAGTGAGCTCCTGATGCTGAGCTCTTGATGTACGAGAACAGGAAGGTCATCCTTCAGACATTCGTCATACTTTTCCAATGCAGAAACAATATAGCTGAAATCTGGACGCTTTGCTGGGTTTGCTGACCAACATTTCTTTATAAGATGGTTGAGGACGGGCGAACAATTAGTTGATAAAGGAGGCCGCAAATTCTGAAGAGAAAAAAATAAGACGAACAAAAGCAAGTTACTGCAAATCTTTTAACTTCTAAACCACGTCCATGCATGGATTTGCAAAGAATACTGATAATTTCTGATTTAGATATCCTAAGCTAAAAAAACCAAATTTCATGAATTTCAGAAAAAAAATTCTGCATACCACAAAAACTAGGGTCTATCTAGAATCAGACTTACCAAAAGAAAATAAACTGAGCAAAGGATTCTGAAAATAACCATAATTTTGAAATTTGTGCATGAGTATCAGAAAATAGTTCATTGCATGTATAAATCAAGGAGGTGTGTGAGATGTAAACATCGGAGACAACAGGTTCTGCATCTTTGGCAACATTTATTTTGGTGATAATACTGTGTCTTATTTCATTTGATGATGATTAAACCAGAACCAAACTGACTAAAACTTACCTAATAACAACCACAACCTAAACCTTATGCATTATTATCAAAAGTTTAATTGTTTACATTTTCCAAAAAGAGAAATGAGATGTAAATATCAAATTAAAATATCAAATCAGATAAGCTCCATATTTTCATTCAATAAATATCTTTAAAGATGTAGAATAAGTTTTCACAGATACTGAAATCTATAAGGAGCATTCAAGAAAAGAAAGTCCAGCTAATTATATTAATAATGTGTGCCATGTACGGTTTTGGAATAGGGTAAGAGAAAGGGCTTCAAGTGAAACTGTAGAACTTAGGTATCAGTTTGGTGAGTAACTGCATCGGGAACAGCTGAATACCTGGACCAAATGGTAGATATGGCTGCAAAATGGTTTCATTGATATCGCATAGTTAGCAAAATGATCAGATTAGAAATGAAATATCCAACTTTTGACATATCAAGAATATAAGATAATAGTTCATCTGAAATAATAAAACCATTTTGTGGAAGTATGTTCTCAAGCATGTGGAGTTAGTTTGGTAATACTTTAAAACTCATGAAGAGAAAGAGATAGAATCAGTATGCTGACATAAAAACAAGATAATCTAACGTTCTAGCACGCAGCTCTATTCTCTATTGGACATATTGAATTTGAATTGTTAGCACCTACCTTCTCTGAAGCAGCATAAGCAGCCTGCACAGGAGTCATTCCTTGGAAAGGAACAAGAGCTGTCGTAAGTTCCCACAGCACAATCCCAAAACTGTAAACATCAACCTTTTTTGTGTATGGTTTTTCCTTGATCATTTCTGGAGCCATCCAACGGTAAGTTCCCATATTACCTTTGGATGCCCGACACTGAGTCTCCAGACATGAAGTGCCAAAGTCAGCAACCTTGACTCGCATTTCATCATTAAGGAGTAAATTATCAGACTTGAGGTCTCTGTGAATCACACCTTGTGAATGAAGATACTGCATTCCTCGAGAAATATCAAGGGCTAGCCTCAAAATAGTTTCGGTTGATAGAGAATATGGCTCTTTCTTGTGAAGATACATCCTAAGAGTTCCCTGAGACATATATTCCATAATAATGCAGTAGACAGGAGGTTTCTTGCATGCTGCAATGAACTGAAATTTTTATCACAAAAAGAAAAGAGTAAGGAAAAGATTTGCATCAGTATTAATAGTGTTAGATCAACTTGTTATAAACTAAATGAAACAAAAATTAAAAATAAAAAAAAATAATGACATTAATATGCATGCATTCTACTTAAGTTGGAGAATAGAAAACTAGAATAAAATGATTGTCGCTTAATAGAAATAGTTCACTGTTCAGAGAGAATATCCGTCTGTCCCTATAATAGAAACTCAATTTAATGGGACATATTATTGAAATATATGCTGTTTCCCTAATAGATACAGATGATAAATCTTGAATCTAATTGAGAAGACTCATGGTAAAATTCTGCTTTTTGGAATACAACTACAAGTATGGATGTGTTATTTCTTAAGAGGTAAGCAGTTTGTAATGGTATGAAATATGAATTACATGAAGACACTTTTCTTTATTCGCAATTACAATACCTATTCGCACATCAAACTGTTGCAAAATGCATGGTTTTCACCAAGACAGTCATTAAAATAGTCATGAGGTGTTGGACATGTAAAGTGAGGCAAAGAGATTCACATTACCTAAAGCTTTATCTAAAAAATTAAGAGCATTCAAAATAAGAATTTTATAGAATTAGTTCTCAACAATAAATAGATCGAATTATTATATACTTTCATATTATTATCTGTCAAGCTGCTGGCATGTGCAAAACAGGCGTCGACCAGCACGTGCAGTCTGACATCCTTTTCACACACCATAGCTCTTAGATATAACTAGTAATTTGCCATAGAATCCTGATAGTATAATCATAGTAATAATTTGAGTAGGATTTGGTTTTGTTTGGATCCATATCGGGAGATGATTGCTTATTGGATTCATCACTAAAATATATATCCTTATAACCAACCAAATACAGAATTTAGCTTTATTTCCCTTGAATTGCATTAAAACTCAGCAGGAACTGACCCCTCTGCATCAAGGCTGCTTGATGACCTACCAAGGCCAAGTGGCCAACTAAGCCCTGTCCTGGTTTTATTGCAACTTCAGGATGCTGGTAACTCGACAGGGAAAGACAACCATAACATTGGATATGCTAATGACAGACTTCACTCAAACCAAAACCAATCATATAACCCATACCTAATCTGCGACCAGGTTACTCCATGGCCAGTCCCTGAGTGCGAGTTGTTGGAGGAGAGAGTACAGTAGAGGAAGTGAAGTCATGCCAGGTGCTGTTGAAGACTGCCAAGGAGTCTACGACGAAAGGCGACGGAACAGCAGGCAGGAAAAGAAGCAGCAGCAGAAAATTCAGGAGGTCGGTCGACCGGACCGGTCGACCGACGTGCACGAAGTGCACAGGTTTGCTCCCAGGTTGCATCGGTCGACCGGACCGGTCGACTGGTTGCTTCGGTCGACCGGACCGGTCGACCGAAAAGGGTCTCTGTAAGCAACCCAACTCTCTGTTTGTTTCGGTCGACCGGCTCGGTCGACCGGAAGAGGGAGTCGGTCGACCGGTCCGGTCGACCGACAGTCGGGTTTTGGGCGAAATCTGTTGTTTCGGGAAGTTATGTATTTAAGCCCTGGTTGTAATTTTCTAGGGTTTAGTGCTTAGACAAAGTATAGCTGCGGACTCTCTTGTGTTGATAGAGATCTAGAGCTATTGTAATCCATCTTCCATAAAGAAAACTCTCTCCGTGAATTGCCCCGAGGACGTAGGCAAGTTGGCCGAACCTCGTTAGATCTGGTTTTTGCGATTGGTTCTTCTTCTAGTTTTTGTTTTCATTGTTCTTGGTGATTGAGATCTGGTTGGATCCTCTAAGGGTTGTTGTCTCCGAGCACAACACGAGTGTGGTGCACTGCAAAAGGACAGTCCAAGTGAAATACAGTGATTGCCAACAAAACTCCCTGAGCACCCTATGGCTCACAGGTCAAGCAAACTACAGAGTGTTTGAACAAAAAATGCACCAGTTTATTCACAGTGTATCATTTTGTTAAGACAATTGCATAGGGGACTTCAGGCAAGATCTGATGCATAGTAGATTATTGTTTCTGGCAGATATTTACACATTTAGAAGAAGGCATGTATGTCAGTTTGGTTTCGTTTAAGAGCAACGAAAACACATAAGTCGGGAAAAGGGAGGAAGAGTAATGCAATCATTGCTACAGTACCCATCCTCTGACTCCCTAACTTCAAATCTTTATGTATCCTGGAAAAATTGATGACGTCACAGCCCTCCTTGTGTTAGGATTTTACCTTATTTTCAAGAGGAGATGATGGTCCAAGAAGATCCAACCCGATTGGAGAAAACGATGGTTTAAAGTAGAAGAAACAAATCGAGGTAGATCAGTCTAGTCGACTTATAAGAAGTATAAGTCGACTAATACACAGACCAGTCGACTGGGTAGATACTACAGTAGTTGACTAATAAGAATTATAAGTCGACTAATGGAAGGAGTAATCGACTAATCTGCATGATAAGTCGACTAATCAGCCGTTTTGAAGCATGAGCAGTTTTCAATTCAGATTCCATGCAGGTTTTATTTCTAAAGCATGCTAGAAGAGTATGAATAGAATTCAGATTCTATTCAATGAAGGTTTGTTTCTAAAGTTGAAAGGGTCTAAAATTCTTCTAGATCAAGGAGATCAACTCCACATAGGATTGATCAAGATTCTTCAAGTATCCAACGGCGAAGATCATCTTATAGTCCAAATAGGAGTTATATTGCAAAATCCTATAAATAAAGATTAGAACTTAGCATTGTAAATTGGAGGAGAGAAGAGATGTAAGGCTCTAAAAGCCAAAAGAGCCTAAAAAGCCTAGAAAGATAAGAGAAGGTGAAGGTGCATAGAGAGAAGATATACTCTTGTAATCTAAATTTAAATTCAATGGAAAGGTGAATACTCTTGTGGAATCAAGAGGAATGTTAGATCTCTTTGTATCAAGTTTATTAATAAAGCTCTCTTAAGTTCTCTCCCCATGGACGTAGGTCAAGTTTGGGCCGAACCACGTAAAATTGTGTGTTCTTTTTCTTGTATCTTTTAAAATTCATCTTTTATGCTTGAGATAATCAATCTCATGGTATGCTTGAGGTCGTCGTGGGGATCTCCATATCTCATGACAATTGATATCAAAATAAGTATGGTATTCTAGATTATACACGCAACAATTGGAATCAGAGCGCCAATTGTTACAAGAATCAGTAAGTTGATGGTGTTCGGTCCAAGGTTTGAGTTATCTAAATGAAGAAGAAGATGTCGAGTCGATGAGTTCGACAAAGGCATCAAGATGAAGAAGACAACAAAGAAAGTTCAGATTTGTTCTAAGGTAAAGATCGATAACTTTGGAGTATATTGATCAAGGTGGTCATCAAGACTTAATGATGCTCAGATTTGAACACGGTAAATACAGTGGTGATGATTAAATCATCACCAATGGCGGACAGCAAGGCGAGCTCGACGAGCTCACAGAGGCATCACACAAGGCATCCATGAAAGACTTCAAGTAGGTTTGCTGTCAGTATAAACAGCAAACTACGACAACAAGTCAAAAAAAATAGCAGAGGGTCGATAAAGACGATCAATGGACGAGATTGATCAGAAGGTGTAGTCGGATTCAGATGATCAAGGTGTCAAATCCAATATTTTTCGGCAATCTAGATGCAATGGTGGGTACAAATCGAGGAAATTTCGATGTTTGGTGTCGGTTCTGTACAGTTCGGTAAAAGAATCGACGGAGATCACGGTTAAAGTTATGATAGGCTAGCGTGACACGATGAGATTATTGCAGGATTTGTGGATCTATCAGTTTTGAAAATCATCAATAGCAAGGCAATAGATCTGACAAACATCAATACAGTGGTGAATGGCAGCCCTGATTGATTGAAAGAAGACCATGATAGTGTGTAACGGGAAGGCCCGGTAAGACCATGGTAGTTAAGTGAAGATGGTGAGTCTCAAAATTAAAACATCGATAGAAGGTGGACTATCTTGTCAAGTTGGTAAGATCATGGCAGGATGAGAGGCAGATTGCCTCAAGACCGACAGCAGCACAGGCCAGGAAGGCGTCACAAAGTGGAATTGGCTGGCGGTGACGGTGATGCAATGTAAGCTAAGGAAAAGAAACTAAGTCAAGGAGTTTCAATGAAAAGGTTGAAGGGAGCTCACTTCGAGGTGGAGCTTCGCGAAAAACTGTAACATGACTTAATGTTGTAGGATGACTAAAGAAATATTACATATGGGCAAGATTCAAGATGACCCAAGGCATAGTGGTGAATCTGCTAATGACCCTGGGGAGAGGGGCAAAAGTAAAGGCTTCACGGAACGGTTACAATTAAGGAAATAACCAAAGTTGTAATCCTAAATCTCAAGGTGTTTTGCTAAAAACTTGAAAAGCAAATGAAGGTGGAGATTGTTAGAATTTTATCTTGTTTTCAAGAGGAGATGATTCAAGAAGATCCAACCCAATTGGAGAAGACGATGACTTGAAGCAGAAGAAACAGATCAAGGTAGAGCAATCTAGTCGACTTATAAGAAGTATAAGTCGACTAATACATAGACCAGTCGACTATACAATACAGGACAGATACAGAGAAGGATTGATGATATAGTAGTCGACTAAAAAGAATTATAAGTCGACTAATGGAAGGAGTAGTCGATTAATCAGTCATTCTGAAGCATAAGCAGTTTCCAATTCAGAATTGGTGCATGTTTTCTTTTCTAGAGGAGTATGAATAGGATTCAAATTCTACTCAATAAAAGTGTTTTTAAGTTTAAAGGGTTTAGAATTCTTCTAAATCAAGGAGATTGTTATAGGATTGATCAAGATTCTTTAAGCATCCAACGACTAAGATCATCTCATAGTCCAAATAAGAGTTGTATTGTAAAATCTTATAAATAAAAGTTGTAACCCAATATTATAAATTGAAGGAGAAGAAGAGATGTAAGGTCCTAAAAAGTCAAAAAGGCCCTAAACAATGTGAAGATACATAGAGAGAATGTATACTCTTATAATTTAGATTTAAATTCAAGGGAAAGATAAATATACTTGTGGAATCAAGTGAGAAGTTAGATCTCTTTATATCAAGTTGATTAATAAGCTCTCTCAAGTTCTCTCTCCGTGAACGTAGGTCAAGTTTGGGGTAAATCATGTTAAATTGTGTGTTCTTCTTATATTTTTAATATTCATCTTGTATGCTCGAGGTATGACGTGCTTGAGGTCGTCGGTAGTTTCTCCATATCTCAGAACAATTATGATATAAAACTTGGATCGCAATCCCCTTCAATTCAAAGATAAAGAAAAAAAATAAGATTTTAAGAAAAGAGAAATTAGGGTTTGAGAAAAGAATTAGATAAATTTGGGCTCTGCACCCCTTGCACCATGAGATTCAAGCCCCTTACGCTATGGGATTCACACCCAAAACTCAAAAGCACACTCAGAATTTTTAACTGAAAAGTTTTCATCATTGTCTATTTTATTCATTGAGTTGAGCCACTTTAAATAGAATCTTACAAAACGAACTTCCCTATCACAATCGATGTAGGATTAAGTTTCATAATAAAATAAAATAATTAAACTCAAAATAAACTAAGACATAAAAATAACTAGCAACTGAGTGTGATTTTCTCATCATTTCCCCCAGGGCGAGAGAAACTAGATCCTATCGATTAAGAACACACCTCATGAAGCATCTTAATCGAGCAATGATGGTGACCGTGGCAGCAGCACCAGTGTATCATATCAAAACTAAGGTGATGGAGGTGGAGCCAGCTTCCGTGACAAACAGGTAACTGTCGACGAAAGCTCGAACAAGATACACACAGCATGACAAGTCAACTCTACTCCACTGACATCTAACCCATATATCAAGGTACTAATCTCCTCTGAAACTGGCTCCTAGAAAAAGATTTGCAAGAGATCGTATACATCAGGTGATCTCAAGAAAATCGGGGCCCCATAACTACCAAATAAGGTATTAACAAGGTACTAGCTCCAAGGTGGGATTTATTAGAAGATCTGCATGGGTCTCAATAGGCAGCTCTACAACTTTCGTGTGCCATGAGATCTCTTCTTGTTGTGATTTTTGGTCGAAAAATAGAGCGAAGTAAAATTTCTTTGAGTGGATGAAAGATTACAACGAAATGATTTCAATTACAAAAGAGGGGAAAATAACTAGATTTCCTTTTTGTTTAAAGCTAGGTTCTTCGTGTGACGATAGAGAGTGATCTTGTTCTCCGTTGACTGGTTGAACGACAAGCTTCTCTTTAGGATGCTCTCGAAAAGTAATCAGAAAGGAGCTCTATTTTTAACACACTAAGTGCTTAGAGTCTACTGATTTCTCTTTTTCTCTCTCTTTGAACCTTTGAAAAAGCAAGAAGCTTTCAGCTTGAGAGTGCTTCGCATAAGATCTCAGGAAAAAGCCTCTTCTCCCCTATAACTCTTGAGGCTATTTATAGGGAGTCATAGGGGTATAATTATTCTACAGAATTCCTCCATAATGGGGATTAACTCCCCCATTACGTGAGAAGTTAATTGACCCAGTAATGGGAATCGGTTATAAGAGAAACACGGGTCTCGCGGTGGATGCGGACGTAACGTTGTTTGTTGTAGACACGGACATCTCAGTCAGAACGCGAAGTTGCTCAGACCGGCGAAAGACGCGAGACTCGGAGTTTCTCAGACTCGGGTGAGGCGTTGAGTTTCTCAGACCCACGCTTGAAGTGGGACGCGGAGTTACTCAGACTCGCGCGAGACGCGGAGTTGCTTAGATCCGCGTGAAGTGGGACGCGGTGTTACTCAGACCCACGTGAGACGCGGAATTACTCAGACACGCATTTGAGGTGAGACACAGAGTTGCTCAGATCCTCGTTTACATTTAGATGCGAGGTTCGCATTTTAGTTGAAATGTGACCTTCGCGTTGAAGTGAGGTACGCGTTTTAAGGACTTGTCTCGTAATGATTTTTAAACAGCCTACAGTGACACCAACTCAACAACAGCTTCTGGCCCTGACTTATCATCAACTTCTAGTTCTGATTCTGGATCTTTGACAATTTCTACCGCCTTACTTTCTAGCATCTTCATCATGCCAATGAGAATCTCCTTACATTCAGTGATTAGATCATTGAATTGTGGCCCTTCGAGGTGTGAAACATATTGATCAAGAAAAACCTCTTGTAAGATAAGCCTGTAGGGTCACCTAGGGGGGTGAATAGGTGATGGCTAATCTAATGGTCACTAAATGCCAAATAATGCGGAAGTAAAACTATTATGACCTAAACTAAACTCTTACACTAAACACCACGTATAATACAAGAGTGTAGCCGAATTCCCCGTGAAGGGCTCTGGACTAACTCCTCTAGATTCCCCTAGATAAGGGTTGAGGTGCCGCGTTGGCTCTCTTGGTTGAATACAAGTGTTAGCAAACAATTCCCAAGCAAGTATATCAATTAGGCACAAATGTATATCATGCATATAAAGATAAAGACAAGATAAGTATGCAAGATATAAACAAGAAGACAAAGAGAGAGAGAGAGTGAGCAATCGCAAACACAAGGGATTTGTTTCGAGGTTCAAGCACACTTGCTCTACATCCCCGCCTTCGACACACGAAGGATTTCCACTATAATCGATCCCACCGGATCACTCGGTGCCGCAACACCTACAAGTCTCGGACTCTCTAGCCCGTACACACCGCAAGCCCACCGGCTCGCCGAGGCCGCACCTCAAATAAAGAAGTTTGCACCCGAACTCGAAACACCGAGTCCCCAGTAGGACCCGAAACAATGCGAACACAACCGTCCGCCTCCTCAAAGAGCAAAGATGAACTTTAGTGATCACAACTCTTGATCACCTAAAATTCTCTCACAACAAACTCCCTATAGGGTAGATATAGCAATGGAAAACTCAAGTGTTGTGTGAGAAAATAAGGATGGAAATTGTAGAGAAAAACTCAAAGAATCACTTTTAACACTCTTGGTAAACTTCCCTTTTGATTGAAAATATTTGGCTCTAAAACTTGTGGATATAACCACTGAAATGAATGGGAAAATCTAGCCCAAAACTCTTCTTGAAATCTTGATCAAAACAGCCCCAAATGCCCCATTTTATAGAGTCTGGAAAACTAGCCGTTGGGGTCTGTCAGGCCTGTCGGACGACCGCCCGGTCGTCCGGCCAACGGTCATATTTCAGACCGTTGTGCCATCGGTCGACCGGTCGGTCGACCGAGCCAGGATACAGAGAGCAAGTCTCTCTGTCCGGTCGACCGCTCGGTCGGCCGGGGCCTTTCCAGAGAGCAGAGCTCTCTGGACGGTCGACCGGGTCGGTCGGCCGGCCATCCTGCCAGAACTGGCGTGCACGTCTGTGCACGTCGGTCGACCGTCCGGTCGACCGGCTTAAGCCAGAACAGGAAACTGGGATTTAAAACTTGGTCTTTTTGGCTAACATAAAATCCCATAAAATACTGAAAAATCTATAAAATAGTTTTACCAATATACTTTGATAAACAAACATGCTTGCACAAAATCAAGGCATGTTATAAATGATTTGGACTATTTTTGTAACTTGGAAAAATTTGCTCAAATGAAAACAGTATTTTTCAAAACTTGATTTTTCCAAAACTTCACCAAATACAAAAACAAGATATTTTAAACAACTTTGAAAGCATAGAGTGTATGGATATGATCCACTACACAAACATGGTGAAAATCTATGTTTTTGACATTAAGCACTAAACATGATTTTGGTTAAAAGACATGTATATGAGAAACACAAAAACCAAAGTTATATGTTTTAGCCAAAACGATATTTTTCCAAAATGAAAAGTCTTTTTCTAAAACTAAAATTCTTTTATGAAAACATATCTATCAAGAGTGTGTGTGTATATATACTTGAGCAATCCACCAACTACTCTATCCTTTACATTTTAACTAAAAATAAAATCTTCTAACAACAAACCTAGACACAAGTCTTCATCTTCTTGAAGTCTTCACTTGAAGGCTTCTCATCTTCTTGACTTGGTCCAAACACGATCCAATGACTCTTGGATCAAACCGTGCTAGCTTCAAAACTTGACTTCAAATCCTTTGTTGAAACTATGCACCTACTAAGATCTTGATCATAAATCTGTCACTAATTAAATACAAGATCATTAGTACTATAACTACATGAGTTGATCATCATCAAAACTAGAGTGATGGGTCTTCTGGCCAACAATCTCCCCCTTTTTGATGATGACAAAACTCATGAAGTTATATATGCATGGATTAAAGAAAAGCTTCAAAGAAGCTCCCCCTTAACTCATGCATACCAATAAACAAATAAATATTGTAATGACGCACATAAACATGTATGCAAATGTATGGAGATAAACATGCTAACAAGCATAAAACACATCAAATTCTTTTTCTCCTATTTACAAACCAAAACATATATGTATAAACATAAATACTTTTACACAAAACATGCATATAAATTCAAAATCTTTCTCCCCCTTTTTGTCAATCATCAACAAAGGGGTAAAAACACAATCAACAAATTTTTCTCCCCCTTTTTGTCCGAAACAAGGAACCAATGAAGGGGTAAACATAAATCAATCAATAAGATGAAGGGGTAAACATAAATCAATCAATAAGAATTATATGCGATATACATTCATGAAGAGGAAGACGTTAAGTTAGCTTCCCTACACATATGCATTACATGAAGAAGGGATGACAAGCCCCAATTCACATAACACATATTGTGTAATGCATAAGAGGAGATGTGAAGCTCCCCTACACACGTGTACCACATAAAGAAGAGTTGTCAAGCTCCTCAATATACAATACACTCAACATGAATCTATATGTAGAAGAGATGTTAAGCTCTCCTTGCATATAGGCAATACAAATCAAAAAAATTTTGAATTTTTTCTCAATAAAACAAATCTTGAGAATTTTTCTTAAAAAATTTTATTTTCTTATCATAAACACTTTGTGCTTTAAACATGTAAAAATTTTAACTCAACCACAAAACAACTCATATATATGTATGAAAAATGAGTATACCAAATGAAATTGATACATACATATATAAGAAAACAAAATATGAGTATATACAAAATAGAGTCAAATTGATACCAATTGAAACGATTCAATGATACCAATTGAAACAATAATAGGATCATGTGTATATCTCATAAACATTTGAAGAATAAAAAACTAGTTAAATTAATTTTTGAAAAACTAGTTAAAGATCCTTCAAAAACATGAAACCAAATCATATGTATTTCATGAATCATACCAAATACACAGGAGATGACACTCAAAATCGATTAAGCTCATAAAAAGTGTTCATGAATCAAAGTCATGACAAAACAAATGAAGTATGAGTGTACAAGAATCATGTATATAGCATTTTCATGAAAATAGTCATTAAGGCTCAAAACAAACATGAAAATTCATTTTTCATTTTAAAAACAAATTTCAAGGTATATGTATGATTTATCTAAATCTAACAATATGCATACATATCCCAAACATAAAACGAGTCTATTAATAGTATTTGCATGAAGGCAAGAGACTCAAAAAGGATATACATGTTATTTATTAGATTTGAATAAAAATTACATATACATGAAGTAAAATACGAAAATTGGCAAAACAAGTGTAAATGAAAGAATCATCAAAACTAGGCTATACATGTGCATATAGTGAGTATAAATGAGCAATGAAGTGCAAACATATATAAATCAAATATTCTCACTACTTGAATATGTATATACACAAGTTTTAATGGAATCAACATCTAAACATGTATTTACCACATGAAGCACAAAATAAATAAAACATGAACATGCTATGTGATATTACAAATGAATAAGCATGTAAATAAAATAAAAAGTTTAGAAATAGTTACCAACTAAGAAACTATGTTCCAAAACTCCAAACATGGTGGTTGATCCACCAAAACTCCTTGATAGGGATGCATCAAAAGTAAGTCCATCATGTCCATGTGCATCCACCATCAAGGCACTATCTCTCTCACGTCGTGTGAGAGCCCTCACCTACATCAAAAACACAAGGTGGGGGTTTTGGTACCCATTTTCTTTTAGGTCCTTGGGGGTTAGCTTTGTAAGGCACCCAAACATTTTATTTTTAGCAAAATTTAAAACATGCAACTTATCAAAACAAAATTTTGCTAAATGGCCTTTGCGACCACAATGTGTACATTTGTACACCTTAGGATGCTTATGTGTATGAGTGTGATCATGACGTGCAACATAAGCATATGCATGATGATGATCATGAATGTGTGGAGTTTATTTTTTTGAAAATAAAGACTCCAATCTATTGTAGTTAAATGCACAAGAGCTCAAGGTAGAGCTCAAACAATCAATTTTATTTTTCAAAAATTTAATCTCATTTTCATTAATAGTAGCATGTAAAGCATGATGAGAATGAGAATCATTTTTCTTCATTTTAGAAACATTTTCTTTTTCTTTTTCTTTTTCAAACATTTTTCTTTTTAAAGAGTTGTTTTCTTGAAAAGTAATTTCCTTTTGTTTTTCCACCAAAACAATTTTATTTTTCAAACAAGTGTTTCCTTCACAAAGAGTATTTAATTTGGAAAGCAAGGAAACATTCTCATTTTTCAAATTCTCATTTTCTTTTTCAATGCATGCAACCTTATTTTCTAATGAATCTTTTTCTTTAGCATGCAATCAAAATTCTTTTTCAAATTTTTATTATCTTTTCTAAGCATGTCATATTTCTCAAGTAATTGTTGGCAAAATGAAGTGAGCTCATCATATGACATGTTATCATCTTCCTCGGATTCGGTAGTTACCTCAAGGGGGTTATCCCCTTGGACCATATAGCACAAGTTGGAGGTGTTGCTTCCAACGTCCGAATCGCTCCCCGCATAATATAAATCCTTTTCGCCGAGGGAGGTGATGATGTTCCATGCTACAAAAGCCGAATCAATGTTAGAAACCCTAAATAAATAATCATCATTTAGGGTAGACTTTAAAGCATGTAGGGCTTTTGCATTAGCCTCAAGATTCTTACCATTTAAATAATAATCATTAGTGATGGCAAGATAAACATGAATGCCTAAGGTTTTGAGGTACAATGACATCTTAACCTTCCAAATTTGGATGTTAAGAATGTCAAAGGTGGGTGGTGACATGAAGTCCATTGTGTGTAGGCCTATCAATGGGTCGGGTTCGGGGCGGTACAGGTGGTACCATACCCGGACCCGTTTAGCCAAGAGGGTACCATACCCGTCTCGTTTACCCGCGGGTCTAGAAGGTGAGTTTTCATACCCGGACCCGCTGTACCCGCGGGTCCAGACCCGTTTACCCAGACCCATAACAAAAAAATATATATATAAACAAATACAGTAACAAAAACACATAAAGAGAGGGGAAAAAATTTTGTAAAGAGAAAGAAAGCATGTTTTAATGTCAATAAAAGATGAAATGCAACCAGGTGCAAGAGGTGGAGGGAAAATTTTCGATGAAAGACTCTATTAAAGAAAAAATTTAAACCAAGGCCCCCAAATTTATTTGGGAAAACACATCAATAGAATCACCCACTAATCAACTAACAGTCTTCAACATTTAAAGCATAAAGGGATCATTTACTGATAGAGTCTTGAGAGGGTTTTAATTCTATTAGTATTATTTATATTTATATTTTGAAATGGGTAAATGGGCAATCGGGTCTGGTTCAAGTAAAATCAGACCCATCCCATTTAATACTCGGGAATACGGGTATATGGGTAAACGGGTATGGGTCCAGAGCAACCCTTTCCATACCCGCTTAATCGGGTCGGGTCCGGGTCTGGACCCGACCCATTGACAGGCCTAATTGTGTGTGTACAAATATTGTGATTAGCCTAAAAATGAGGATCTTTAACTCTAGGTTGTAAGACCCAAATTTAGAGCACTTGGCTCTGATACCAATTGTAGGGTCACCTAGGGGGGTGAATAGGTGATGGCTAATCTAATGGTCACTAAATGCCAAATAATGCGGAAGTAAAAACTATTATGACCTAAACTAAACTCTTACACTAAACACCACGTATAACACAAGAGTGTAGCCGAATTCCCCGTGAAGGGCTCTGGACTAACTCCTCTAGATTCCCCTAGATAAGGGTTGAGGTGCCGCGTTGGCTCTCTTGGTTGAATACAAGTGTTAGCAAACAATTCCCAAGCAAGTATATCAATTAAGCACAAATGTATATCATGCATATAAAGATAAAAACAAGATAAGTATGCAAGATATAAACAAGAAGACAAAGAGAGGGAGAGTGAGCAATCGCAAACACAAGGTATTTGTTTCGAGGTTCGAGCACACTTGCTCTACATCCCCGCCTTCGACACACGAAGGATTTCCACTATAATCGATCCCACTGGATCATTCCTCGGTGCCGCAACACCTACAAGTCTCGGACTCTCTAGCCCGTACACACCGCGAGCCCACCGGCTCGCCGAGGCCGCACCTCAAATAAAGAAGTTCGCACCCGAACTCGAAACACCGAGTCCCCACTAGGATCCGAAACAATGCGAACACAACCGTCCGCCTCCTCAAAGAGCAAAGATGAACTTTGGTGATCACAACTCTTGATCACCTAAAATTCTCTCACAACAAACTCCCTATAGGGTAGATATAGTAATGGAAAGCTCAAATGTTGTGTGAGAAAATAAGGATGAAAATTGTGGAGGAAAACTCAAAGAATCACTTTTAACACTCTTGGTAAACTTCCCTTTTGATTGGAAATATTTGGCTCTAAAACTTGTGGATATAACCACTGAAATGAATGGGAAAAACTAGCCCAAAATTCTTCTTGAAATCTTGATCAAAACAGCCCCCAAATGTCCCATTTTATAGAGTCTGAAAAAACTAGCCGTTGGGGTCTGTCAGGCCTGTCGGATAACCGCCCGGTCATCCGGCTAACGGTCATATTTCAAACCGTTGCGCCATCGGTCGACCGGTCGGTCGACCGAGCCAGGATACAGAGAGCAAGTCTCTCTGTCCGGTCGACCGCTCGGTCGGCCGGGGCCTTTCCAGAGAGCAGAGCTCTCTGGACGGTCGACCGGGTCGGTCGGCCGGCCATCCTACCAGAACTGGCGTGCACGTCTGTGCACGTCGGTGGACCGTCCGGTCGACCGGCTTAAGCCAGAACAGGAAACTGGGATTTAAAACTTGGTCTTTTTGGCTAACATAAAATCCCATAAAATACTGAAAAATCTACAAAAATATTTTTACCAATATACTTTGATAAACAAACATGCTTGCACAAAATCAAGGCATGTTATAAATGATTTGGACTATTTTTGTAACTTAGAAAAATTTGCTCAAATGAAAACAGTATTTTCCAAAACTTGATTTTTTCTAAAACTTCACCAAATACAAACAAGATATTTTAAACAACTTTGAAAGCATAGTGTATGGATATGATCCACTACACAAACATGGTGAAATATCTATGTTTTTGACATTAAGCACTAAACATGGTTTTGGTTAAAAGACATGTATATGAGAAACACAAAAACCAAAGTTATATGTTTTAGCCAAAACGATATTTTTCCAAAATGAAAAGTCTTTTTCTAAAACTAAAATTCTTTTATGAAAACATATCTATCAAGAGTGTGTGTGTATATATACTTGAGCAATCCACCAACTACTCTATCCTTTACATTTTAACTAAAAATAAAATCTTCTAAAAACAAACCTAGACACAAGTCTTCATCTTCTTGAAGTCTTCACTTGAAGGCTTCTCATCTTCTTGACTTGATCCAAACACAATCCAATGGCTCTTGGATCAAACCGTGCTAACTCCAAAACTTGACTTCAAATTCTTTGTTGAAGCTATGCACCTACTAAGATCTTGATCATAAATCTGTCACTAATTAAACACAAGATCATTAGTACTATAACTACATGAGTTGATCATCATCAAAACTAGAGTGATGGGCCTTCGGGCTAACAAAGCCAATCTCAACAGTCGATATGACTTGTCTTCCCACCACCAATAAGCTTCTTCAATTAGCTTCAATTGGGCATAGTGACACTTTGCACAGGTGTCAAGGATAAATATCTGAAGAAATTCTCAAGATGATTTTCTCACTTTTTATAGCCATCCTAATCATTAGAACCCCGAAAATACGAGAAAGCTGCATACATGTCCCTTTCAACCTCCTCATCACCATCAGTATATATGTATTTGCCACAAAAGTAAATCTCATGAATAAAACTCAGTGCATAAAGATCAGAGATTACTCAAGAATCTCAGTAGTTCGAACTGAACTCAAATCGGGCTGAAAATGTGGCCTGCAACGCTGATTTTCTGGTATAATGACAATACCAGCACCAAACACGGGCTCGTGAAAATCGAATCTGCTGCTCAAATGCTATGAATTCTTTTCAGTGACTCTAGGTCCAGTCACGATCCTAATAATTCAGACGAAACTTGAATCGAACTCCGAACGGGCTTGAAATAGGCTCCGGAACGAGACTGTGCAGGCGCCAAAACAATCAGTGAGCCGCTGTTGTCAGCAGTGAAGAGCAGTGGAGCCGCTGACGTCAGCAGGCTCCGAGTCGGCTCAAAGTAAGAGTTGTGGCTCCGAGTCGGCTCGATCTGAGCCGACGGCTCCACCTCAGCTCGAGCCGCGGCTCGGGTTCAGCTCAAAGTCGGCTCGAGTTGAGCAACTGACATCAGCAGCTTATGAACAATGTTTTTTTTTGTTTTTTCTTTCTTTTTTTTTCTTTCTTTATCTCTCTTTTTAAAAATAGATCTAGATCTGGTGTTTAAAGTAGATCTAGAGTTTGGAGGAGATGAAATAAGAGAAGATAATATTGAAAGGGATTGGAACCTGTCTCTGATACTAAACTGATATAAAACTTGAATTGCGATTTACCTTCAATTCAAAAAAAGGGAAAAATTAAAGTTTCAAGAAAAGCGGAATTAGGATTTGAGAAAAGAACCAGATAAATTTGGGCTTCACACCTCTTGCACTACGGGCTTCGCGCCCCTTACGTCACGGGCTTCAAACCTAAAATTCAAGAGCACATTCAAGAATTTTTAACTGAAAAAGTTTTCATTTCATCATTGTCTATTTTATTTATTAAGTTGAGCCTCTTTAAATAGGCTCCAACAGAGCGAACTTCCCTGTCACAACCGATGTGAGACTTTCATAATAAAATAAAACTAAACTCAAATAAGCTAAGACATAAAAATAACTAGCAACTGAGTGTGATGTCCTCCTAAAATTGGCATTATAGTAAGTATGGTATTCTGGTTATGCACGCATCAATTGATATCAGAGCGTCAATTGTTACTACACCTTGATCCCACCGTCCTATGAAACATTACCATGCACCATATTGTTAGTAGTCAAAACACCTTGTCTCTCAATGTCATGAAGGTTTTGCATCATGGTGCACTTACAAGTAACCAAAAGGGGAAAATCTTCATTTCGCAGAAAAAATCAGTTCACAGAAGTGCCTTTGGAAGCAACAAGGTTCAAAATATTGACATCTACATATAGTAAACGAAGAAAACTAACTTTCAACTTGGAAAACAACTCACTTACATTGAAAAAAAGGCACCTTATAGCCAAAGATCTGTTGGACATGTATACTCAATATAGAAAGGGCGACATCATAGACCTATGTATGTACATTAGTAATAATTAAATTTACGGGGACCATATAACACAGTTACCCTTTAAACCCTAAAGTACATGGTCCCATGAATATATCTGCCCAGAAAACAAAGCATACCACCAAAAATTTGTTTTTTCACATTAAAAAAGTAAGGAATTCTACCCAGAACCAACTTCATTGTCAAAACAGAGAGGAAAAGCTTTTACATGTGGATTTTGGAGATGGGATATACTTGTAGCCTTGGCTGTCAAAAGGGAACTTTAGAAATTAAGATGATGCGCACTACATATTACCGTGTTAAGGACAAGCTCTAGCTAATGGATGTGTTTGTTGCCAATTACAAAAAAGTAGCTATCCAGAGCATATGGTCAAGTGGTACATACCAACCGCTTATAATCCTTTTGTAAACAACAACAACAACAACAACAACAAAAGAACAGGAACATCAATAACAGCCCGTCAATGACAAAGCCATTGTTCCAGAATATTTTAGGTCGGCTACATGAATCCTGTTTTTCCAATCAGTTCTTTTAAGGGTCATCATCTCCTCTTTAAAGGTAACAACTATCATATCTTGTTTTACTGCTTCAATCTGTGTTTGTTAATAGGGAAAAAGAAAAAAACAAGGTACATTCCTTGTTTGCCCCAAGAGCATCAGATTTAAAGGCTTTCATCCTATTGTTATGTGGGGCTCAACTTAAATTTGCAACACCAGATTCCCTAACAAAGTTGTTGGCCCTGTAACAAGGTTCCCTGTCTTCTAGAAGTTGCATGCAGATATATATTGGTATGTTACATATAATATGTGTGAGTACTAGAAAGAAGCCGGAGACTTAAAATATATCTGTTGCAGACTCGATCAAAACAATGAAAAGAAGCCGAAGTTTAAGTGTATATCGTTATGTTGTTCATATTCAAGTGTGCGACCCCAATGGAAAGTATCAGACAAGTACTTGAATAATGCAGTATATTTTGGCTTCAAGATTTCCTTTATGTCCTACATATTGTTGGATATATCCAGAGGAAAATGCCTTGTGAATTGACAATGCCAAAATTTGAATGACTTTTAATAGCGACCAGTTTCAGGAAGGATGTTACTTCAAAGTGATGATATTAGCCTGAAAAAAATACAGATGATAAGAGGAGGGTGTTAATGGTGGAGGATTACTTGTGTTCTCAGAGCCACTACCTGCACTATGAATGTGCCAATTAAGAATCATGTTTAGATTTTTTCCCTTTAAAACCGCCATTGTGTTTAAGCTTAATTGTGTAGGAAAAGGAAGAGGACTGGTGCATAATCTAGAGGCTCTTTCAGGTCCATTCCTCATAACCACAAATTAGATGGTCGTTTCCTCGAACAAACTCTGCGGATAGTCATTTATTTCTATGCAAAAGCTACTTTTTCCATGGTCTTCCCGCTGGCCAAACACCAAATCTCTGACACCGGAAGCCATGATGGATGGATGCAAATGAGGGATGAAAGAAGCAAAAAGAAAAATGAGAACTAGAAGCTACAGGCAGTGGATGAGAGAAAACACTGAACACTAAGACATGAAAGACATGATATCAAGGTTCATGACTTCGTGTTTGTGTGTGCATGCAAGAATTCATCTAGATAAATCTTTTCCCAGAATATTTGGCATGATGTGGCAAAAAAGAACTAATGCAACCGACCAAGAAATTTTGAGTAAAGTTTATGATGTGGTGGCTGTTGGCTTCTTGCATTTCAAAAGTTAACATATGCATGTCTACCCTAGTAGAACCCAATTGCTTTATACTGAAAATTGTTTATTACAACTCTGCAGTTTAAGATACGGTAGCTTTTGTTATCTCAGATTCAGAGTACATTTATTCAAATTATGACTTTTGTTACCTTCAAGCACTGATAGAAATTTACATCAAGCACTTTCCATAAAGTTAGAATGTAGGAAAGCAAATCTAGGTCCCTGGTGCATACCTACTAATGACAAATATTGCCATGGTACAGTGATTCATAAGATACAAATCATAACAAAGATAGAGCCTGAAGCCTTGGCCAATTAGGTAAACTTTAAATAAATCAATATTTTACTAACCTGCACAATATTTGGGTGATACAGTCGAGAGAGGAATGCAACTTCAGACTTAAATTGCTCCTCGAGCCGCTCTTGAGTCTGCACATCCTGGTCAGGGATTCTGACCATCTTCACAGCCACTGCCCTCTGCTTATAGATTCCCCGATAGATCCTACTATGTGCACCAGAAGCAAACTTATTTCCTATGAAGAGTTGAGAAAGGTCAGCCATCCATTCCTCATGCTCTCCCCCTGAATTCGACTCGAAGCCCTCTGGATTCGCAGGATCCAATAGCATCGACCAAGATTCCAGACTGTCCCATCTCCTCTTCTCCATGATCTCCAACTCAGGAGAGAGGTTATTCCTGTTACGCAACGATGAAGTTCTGACAGAAGAAGAAGAAGGCAGCGATGGAGGAGGAGGAGAAGGTAAGGAGATCGCACTGGCCCTGTCCTTCTTCCCAAGCCTCAAGGCCCGGAGAAAACAAGAAGCCATTTTATACCTTACCCGAGAAAGCCAACGGGCCTGGTTGTGGGAAACTAGCTAAAAGAGAAGGTAAGGCTGAGACAATGGAAGACTTCCCACTGCATCCTTCCAGGAGAATGGCAAGGGAAGTATGAACGATTGAGTTCTGGAAGATCAAAAGACATAGTTTACACTGACAGAAGAGGAACGCAGAAAAACACTAGCAACTTCGTGCAAAGGAGAAAACTTTTAAGAAGAAAAACAAACTATTCAAGTAAGCAAACAAGAGATTTGACATGAGAATGGGCATGCTAAGAAGTTGTGGAATGCGATAAGAAATTAAAGGGAATTGAAGAAAGACTTCTAGCTGCATCTTCTTCGGTTAAGTTTAATAAGTTAGATTGCTGAAGATATTGAAGGTGAAGAGTTAGAATCAGAGAAGAACCAACAGAAGCTTGCCATGGAGGAAAAGAGAGGCCATTGCCTGAAGCAGCGGTTTTCTTCTTATTCTTTTTATTCCACACTACACAAGACTTGGGATGAACAAAGAAGGAGAAAGACGAATAGTCTCAGATGAAGAAACCAGACATTATCCAAATACTCCAATGATGAAAAAGCTACAGGAAAGAAGAACACAGGTATCTTCTTCTCCCTTCTCTTCACCCTTTTCAATAAACAGTCAGACAAGTCAGGAATTTAAAAGGCATCAAGGATATCTCGTGATTGAGTAGTTGAAAAAGAGCACACCCTTTTTGCTGCTCTCTTCTCCTTTTCTTCCCTTCTATATCTCGCCTTTGCCTTTTGCCTCTGATACGTGTGTTTCCATGAGAAATGCCTTTGCCAGCACTCTGCATTCAGCTCCCCCTTTCCCTCCCTTCTCTCCTTTTCTCTCTCTTTTGCCAACCAACTGCCAGAGTCCAGATACTACATGCACACTTCTTGAAGTCCAGCTTGTTTCATGAATGACTGGTTCCTTAGGAGAACTTATACTGTCCATGCAATGGCAAGTGGCAACACACTTCCAGTGTCCACACAAATTTCTTGACAACCAACCTCAACCAGTAGCAAAGGAACAACTGAAAAAACTGTCAAAAGACATTTGTAAGAGTTGAAAAAATAAGTTACTACGAGGAAAAGAGAACATATATACTGTTTTTTATATAAAACTCTTTCAATTGAGGTATATGTCATTTAATCCAGTGCAAATTTATTTCAATAAATATATCAAAATCATTTATGAAACATTGAATCATCCCAAATTCTATCATCTGATGAAAATTCTCCCATGAAGACAGAGTCGGCAATCAAACATAAAGCTTACAAAAGCTATTGCAGAACGTCAACCTCTCTAAGTAGTTTCAAATTCTTAGCTAAGGAAACTTATGACACAGGAACTAATTTAAGAACACAGGAAATCACCATTAAGTCTTGAAATTTTCCCAGGCAATCATGCAGCTGGAGCTCCTTTAACCAAAAGGCCAAGGTTTTTAAAATTATCCTAGATTAAGAATGAGGCTAGAAGAAAGTTGTAGGGAATTGCATTGAACCCTGAGGCACAATACAGCCAAAGAGCAAAAACGAAACAAATTCCCAAACCATAAATTGTTTAGGCTTAATGCAATGCTTCAATGAAAATTTGTATCTCATTTAAAAGTCATAGGTACACAATTAAGAATTTCTAGGTTGTTTATTGTGATAAAATTGCTTCCAAAAAGAATAGCATTTTGATAGCATAGGTAAACATGAAATTTGAAACACTAATCAGGGCAGGAATTTCACATTTTGAGGGTTTACAAGGTTTTCCCTCACTCATCCAAGAAACCAAACTGCAGAATCATATATTTCCTTTGAGAAGCAAAGCCAACATCACAATATACAGTGATTTACACCCACAAAGCAATTTTTAGCTTAACAAACATGATCTTCGTTAGAAAAATCAAGGAATAATTGTTGGCCGCTTGATTGGATGAGCATAGTTGGCTGCTTGTTTCAATGAGCAAGACGAACGTAGCAGCATTGCAGCAAAGGCACCCTCTGAATACGAAGAATTAGCCCCTGAAACATCTATAGCTGTCGCCACGTAAGTGCTGGCTGGTCCAACATCCATTCTACCATATCACCTGGAGGGAGGGAGACAAACAAAAGATCAAATACACAGGGAGGGAGATAAAAAAAGATCAATACCCACAGACAGTTACCCAGGTGTAGCAACTTCAAATAAATAACATAAAAAGAATGATGATAATATGAGGAGGAGGATGCCAAAAGAAAGAAAACACTATCTATACGTTTAAAGCAAGAACCAAACAAAAGAAATAACCAATGAATATCATTTACCCCTTAAAAAGTTCAACCAACTAACATGAATGATTTAGCAAAATCCTTTTACTGGTTTTAAGTATGTTCATCAGAGACCAAAAAAAAAATCTCTAGCAGAGATCTTTAAATCGGTCCTTGGGGGAGAAAGCAACACAGTGTTTGACTTATAGGCAATATAAATATGTCAATACTACACTTTAAAACAAAAAGTGTAATGAAGACCTTAATTAACAAAACAATACATGCTTAAAACAAAATCCATGTTTTTTGTTGTTTGTTGTGTTATTCCTGTTATCATGATAAAGTGTAGAATGTCACATATCTGCAGTACGTCTGCTCTCCACAGCCAGGTTCTTTATATGGTTCTATCATAAATGAAAATCAGAATTGTATTGCTATACAATGAAAGATTAAGCAGCCGGTTGTAAAGATTTATTAGGTGCTCTAGTTAGTTTCTAACAAAAAAAGTCCAGTAGGATAAGGGACACTCTGTGATTGGCTCGAGGTGTTGTGAAGTTGATAATCTAATTTTGTTATTTCTGGATACAATTCAAAATGTGGGGGGTAGGGGGGGTGTTGGGGTTTCTTTAGCATAGCGTCTAAATTAACTTTAAACTTCCTTTTTCTGGAGATCTTTCTTATTTCTTCTTTTAATTGGCAGGGGTTGGGAAGAGGGATGGAGAGGGACAGCAAGGGTTAGGATTACCGTTCAAAAGATGAACTATATCACCTAGCTAGAATGTGAAATTACCTCTGGATATAAATGGGTGAATACATGAAGTTGCTCAATACTCACTTTAAGTCTTGTCATCTTTTGTTGAAGTCATCAATGTCGTAATCTGTTAACTTGACATCATTGATGACATCAACCCTCCAAGCAATTGAGAGAGAAAAAAGGGGATTGCCATAGAAAGTGGAAAGCTAGTTGGCAAGTAGGGCGGGAGACCATTAGTATTGGCTATAGAGTTTAAGCTCACTATGCGATCAAAATTTAATTTTATAGAAAAGCATATATACATATCAAAAATCATATAGATACATCTACAAAATTATTATGAGGACGTATCTTTCCGGCAAGAGATCAAAAGGGGAAAAGATGAAAGCCAAGAAGACTGAAAAACCCTGGAATCTGAAGCAACGGTTGACTTCAAATGGTTCTTCATTTTATGGAAGAAAAGGAACTCTGTTAAGATATTTTATAATCACTGTGATTTTGGATATGAGCATTGCCGTTAGGGCAAATCTATAAGAAGTTTGGAATAGCCAAACAAGCAATTGAGCCTTGGAACTCACTCAGATATTATGGACCAGCAAGTGTGAAGACACAAAACGTTGTACCTTATTTTATTACTTTCATTGATGATTTCACATATTTTGAACACCTATACTTGATTGCTCGTAAGTTGGATGCATTAGATTGCTTTAGGCTTTACGTGTAATGGTCCCAGTCTCTATAATCAATATAATAATATCCGATTTTCTTCTAAATTTTGGCATAACCTCTGTAATTACTACAATTGCATGTATCACAATTATACAATTTCAGCCACAACTGACCTACTTATTACATCCTCGAGATCATGGTTTCCGCTATCAATAATCACAAAATATATAAAATCGAGAGTACCCCTCTCGGCATCCTCAATCCAAACATAACCATCTCTATCATCAAACTCAATATAACAGCTACAACCACGTATATGTCTCCATACATATACAAAAATTAAACTATCTAGCACACAAATCTAACACATATTGGATAGCATAGCATACACATCAAGTTTGGTATTTATACACAAGCATGAACTATTCATGGATGACATAATATAAATAAAGTTCACGAGTTGACTTCTCCACATAGTTTCCAAAAGAGATACCCAAGCAACTTTAAGTCGAACCTTTTCTCTTATCGTTGCCTGAAAATATTGTTAATGTAAAAAGGGTGAGCTCGACAGCCAGTGAGTAAAGTCATGTAAGGAATCTACAGAGTGATAAACATATAACAATATGAAACATGATTTGTGCATCAGGTAATAAGTACGAACATTGATTGAACAAGATGAAAATGAGCTCGATGATACAATAAATATAAAGCGAACTGAATCGTATTCAAATGATATGATTTATCAATCGAGAAAGTACAATTTACTTTGTTATTCATTTTATTATTCTCTTGAAGTATATCTCATATTTAGCCGGATATATATTACCAAAATTCATCTCAGTACTTGGCATATAGAAACTCACGACATATCAAGTAGTTGTTCTGTTATCTTTTTATTTCATGAACTCATAATAGAATACTTTTAATTTCATTATATATATACACATATATCTTACAAACACAACACATATGATATGCAATGCAGCTATGCACATTTTTCTCCCCTCTTGCCCTCATCACCTTCCTCTAACATGTGTGTAATGCCACGTCTTCCCCTCTCTAGTCTCTCCCTTCATAAAACATGTGCAACAATTTGCATATGCATGTCAAATATATTCATATATACATATTTCCTCCTCCCCCTCCATAGCCCTTCCTTCAAGAATACACACATATATATACAATACACAAATATTATACATATATATATATATATATATTACATATATATATATATACACACACACATGCATATATATCTATATACATACATATATATCTATATACACATGCATATATATATATATATGAATATGTACATACACATATAGCTTCCCCTTTATCCCCCATCCATAAACCTTCCTCCATGCTATGAAATACACACATGTATACAGTAGCAACACATTATTTATACATATAATACATTAATTAGTACATTAATACCAACAACTAGTCAAGTTCACATTTTTTGGTTTATCGATTTATTTTTCATAAATTCACCCCTGTATTTTCTTTATATATATATATATATATATATATATATATATATATATATATATATATAGAGAGAGAGAGAGAGAGAGGGAGAGAGAGATAGACTTGTGTCATTTCAGAATTATTCAATCCTGAATGCTTCTCACTCAAATACAACCCTCCGACATTCGAATACAAGATCTACTCCGTTTAAGTTGATCTATATTATTTCAAGTGTCTATAAACCAAAAATCAAGTGTTTTGAATACTTTTTGCCCGTCCATCAAGCGGCGCAAAATGGACGGCTGAAAGTAGTGAGTTGGTTAGATCTATATCTTTAGACATACAAATTGTCGATCCGGCCATTTGATCATGATCTAAACATTTAAAAACCCATACAAATCAATTTTTGTTAGTAAAAGAACAAAAATTGATTTGTATGGGTTTTTAAATGTTTAGATCATGATCAAATGGCCGGATCGAGAATTTGTATGTCTAAAGATATAGATCTAACCAACTCACTACTTTCAGCCGTCCATTTTGCGCCGCTTGATGGACGGGCAAAAAGTATTCAAAACACTTGATTTTTGGTTTATAGACACTTAAAATAATATAGATCAACTTCAACGGAGTAGATCTTGTATTCGAATGTCGGAGGGTTGTATTTGAGTGAGAAGGATTCAGACTCGAATCCTTCCGGTATGACACACAAGTCTACCATTGTTTTAAATATTGGCTGATATACCGGTATATCGGCCGAAATACCAATATTTTATCCAAAACGATACGATAAGTACCAATATTTTATCCAAAACGATACAATAAGTGTAAAATTTTACCGGATATTATTTTAGACCGATATGGACCGACATATGCCACGTAGCCAATGTATCAATCGATATCTGAGATGAAATATCCGATATATCGGCTGATATAGGTACTTCTTTGGATAAATATTATTTTTTTGCTTTAAAGATCATTTTATTTTATTTTATATTCATTGTGGTATTTCAATGATGTTTTTATATGATGTTAGATAATAACTTATTTTTTAATAATATCTTATATGTATTGACTATTAATATATCAATCGGTATTTAGTATCATATCGCGATATATCACCCGGTATACGGTATATAATTTTGCCGACTGGTATATCGCCGATATCCGATATTTAAAACACTAATACACACACCTATATATATCACCAAAGTCGTGTTTATACAATGATTTTCCATTTGGGTTTATTGATGTATTCAATATTATTTCTCAAGCTTTCGTTTTATAAACGACTCAATAATGGATTCAAGAATTTTTTTTTACCGACATCAATATATTATTTCAGTCTCCTCACAAGTGACAAAATTTACATCATAATCTCGACCAATATATATTATTAAATTATATTTGCATCAATTTTAGGGACATCGATCCTGAAACGAGCCGAGGGTTTTTCTGCTATTATGATTTACGAGTTTACACGAATTAACACCATAATTTACACCATAATTAACAAGTTTACACAATTTACACTATAATTAACAAGTATACATAATTTACAACATGATTAACAAATTTTCGATAGAATACGAGAATCAGAATGTCAAAGTTCAACTATGAAAATCAAGCGATAATTAAGAAAGAGCTTTAGTCACTTTCGATTCGGTGATTTTCCGATATTGTGATAGTTTCTTATTTAATATTATATATTTTAGAATATAATTTTAGCATGTAATTACTAAATCAAAGAAAATTAAATAATTGGCAAAAAAGAACTTACCTCATTACTATTTGATTAATACTTGATTTTTTTTTGGATCACCAACACATCTCACCTCCTCCTATTTCTTCCTCATGCACCCCACCTCTCTTCCTTTTGGCCACACCAGCTTGGCTCGGGTGATCTCAGGACGAACACAGCCTGGTCGGGCTTGACTCAGTTCTTACCCGACTCTAATTTGAGGAGAAAAGAAGAGGGAAAAAGGGACTTAAATGGTGAATATTTTTGTAGAAGATGAGTTCAATGGTTTGTTTTTCTCAATTGGGGAAAGAGAAGTGAGTTAGGGATTTTGTTTTTATATGGATAGTAACACAAGAAAGGATATAAATAGGTGAGAAAAAGAATTAGTGACAAGTTTTTTATCTTAAGTAAATTCTAGAGTTCCCTCTCTCCTCCATAACTCATTAACGAGAACACTCACCCACTCTTTCTCTATAACTTTTGTCTTTATTCATCTATTTATACACGCACACTTGTATTTATATATAATGTATTTATTCTTTTTCACCCAACACACATATTAAAATATGTTGACAGCTTAAACATAATTAATTGTTCACTAAGTAATTAAATTATCGCCTCTAATCATTTTTTATATACACATTAATTGAATATTAAAATTTTAAATTATGATTTAATAATCCACCTGTTATACTACGTATTCGAGGTAGAGAATTAGTAGTGTGAAAGCATTTAGGGCCGATAGAGGGCGTGAATATTTATCAGATGAATTTAAAGAAGATTGTGTGAAAAAAGGTATAGTAAGACAGTTGACTGCTCCTCAGAAACCACAGTAAAAGGCATGGCTAAAAGGAGGAATAGAACCTTGCTAGACATGGTGGGATCAATGATGGCTCAAGCTAGCTTGCAAATCTCTTCTTGAGGAGATGTATTGATCACAACAATGTATATGCTAAACCGTGTTCCTTCGAAATCAATTCCAAGCACCCCATATGAATTATAGAGTGGCCGAAAGTTAAAATTAGAGCATGTGCGACCATAAGGTTGTGCAACATATGTTCGAAATTTGTCTCATCGATAATACAGTAAACTAGGCCCTAAAGGAAAGAAGTGTACCTTCATTAGATACTCCTTACACTCCAAGGCAAATGTCTTCGTTGGAGAAAATTCTAATGGAACTGTCACTAAATTTAAGTCCAGAGATGTCAAATCATCGAGAAGGATTTGTTTTCGTAAAAGGTGATGTAAAGTAAGGTACAAGGTTATATGAATTAGAGGAATTACAAGAGGCAACACCAAGTATAAATGACACACCTACTAATCCAACTGGGGATAGTGGGGGTGATTCACATGGTGATATGTCGCCTTCTCAACCAAGGAGAAGTATTTGTGGAGTGGTACCACACCGATGATATCAAGTCGAAAGTGAGGCACATTTAGTTACTTTATTTAGATGAGTCAGAACCAATGCAAGAGGCTCTAAACACACCCGATAGGGATGAATGCTTGAAAGCAATAGACGAGGAGCTATGAAATCACCTAGAGGGGGTGACTATGTGATATGTTAATCAATGCGGAAATAAAAAACTTATTAACACTACTTCTACACAAATAAGATCACATAAACAATGTCAAACTCACAACTAAGAAATGAAACCGTATACCCCGTGAAGGACTCTGAACTTCTCCTTGATTAAAATGAGTGCAAGCACAAAAAACAATATCAAGCATAAAAATAAGTAATTATAATAATGCAAAATATTAAATAAGAATAAATATGAGAGAAAGATAAGCAATCACAAACGCAGGAGAATTATATCGAGGAGGTTCGAGCAACTTGCTCTATGTCCCGACCTTCATCGCAATGGAGAATCACTAGAACCGATCTCGCAAGATCACTCGGTGCCGTAACACTTACAAGCTCCCGCAAGAACTTCAACACTCAAGCTTGCAAGCTCTATCGAGGCTGCAACCTCCAACCCTTGTTTTAAATATCGATCGAGTCGGCCGAGATATCGTCTACTATCTCTTTTTTTACCTACTGCCGATACGATATAGGAAAATCGTTCGCCATATCGTTTGTAGTAAAAAATGGCCGATATTTGAAATATTGGCCACTAAATCGCCCGATATTGGGCGATGAATCGCCCAATATACTGTCCTATATGAAATAACTTATTTATTACACAACTGCGTGCAAATGTACATCATTTTTACTGTCTTTGCAAGCATATTACATCATTTTTATTAGGTAGTTGATATCTATGACTTTAAACCAACTATTAATTATCAATATTTCATTATATATAGTGTATGATATGAACGCCTGATATGCGCGCGTATCCCCGATATCTCCCCCGATATCCGATATGAAAAACCCCCATCCGATATGATCCCGATATCTGATATTTAGAACCTTGCCTCCAACAACTCAATACAAAGATTTAAACACTTGGTGATCACAAACAAAACTCTCTTACAACCTTTTACATAGAATAGATATAATTGATGGCTCAAGTGTGGGTGAGAAAACAGAGATTAGAATAATAGCTCAAGAAAACTCTTATTGCAAAACTTGATTTTCTTTGAAAACATGTTGTAAAATGCATCTCTAATCTCTTCTATTTATAGGACAAGAGTAGAGACTTAATTTCAGCAAAACTCAACAATTAAAACATGTTAAAAACCATTACAACAACAACAGCTAAGCCATTTGTCCCAAGTATTTGGGGTAGGCAACATGAACCAAAAGAGAATTACGCCAGATCGGGCACATGGATCAGCTTTCTCCACTCATTCCTATCGAGCAATATGCCTTCACTAAGACCTTTAGCCTCTATATCTTGACTTAGTTGCAAAGGAAAACCATTAAAAACATAAAATAACTGTTTGGAATGAATCTGGACTTATTTGCAAAGGAAAATAGTCGTTATATAGCAAAATAGACATGTTTGATTGCTGGCATTCGCCAGTCGACCGGCTAAGGCTAATATGAGTTATTATTACTGTCAGTCAACCGGTCAGAGTGGCACTCTGATCTCAGTACTAGCGGTCGACCGGCCAGAGTAGCATTCTGAGCTCAGTATTGAGCTCAGTGCTAGCGATCAACCGACCAGTGCCAGCCAAACTTGGGCTAGGCCACCATCGACCGGGCGATCAATCGGGCTCAGAGCCAGAGTGCACATCCGGTCGACCAAGCGATCGACCGACAAAGCTTTCTGCTCTGTTGTTGGTCGACCAAGTGGTCGACCAGCCTTAACCCAAAAATAGATATTCTTATAATCTTTAAAAACTCCTTAGAGAAACAAAATAAATTCTCCTAAAAATCCTAAAAAAATAAGTGTCTTGAAAATTCAATTAAACATAAATATGTTTGACCAAGAATCAACACATATTTCAAACATGTGAACTTCCTTTTGAGATGTTTAAATTCATTTTTGAAATCATTTAAAAATATTTTCCAAAAGTAGACATTTAAAATTAAACTTTTGTAAACAAGTTTTTCTAAACATGTATAAAACAAAAAAACAAGTTACTAAAACTCCGTATAAGTTCTAATGTGTATGGACCACACTAATATACATATAAACCAATATAAAACTTGTTTTTGAGATTTTCTTTTCATAAAATAATCTTTTGATAAAAACAAATTTTAAACCATAAATTTGTTTTCAATAAAACAAATTAAACCAATATAAAAAACTTGTGTGTGTAAGCTTAAGCAGTCAAATCTACACTACTCTTCACAAAAATTTAAACTTACAAGCTTTTATAAACATATTTAATAGAATCCTTCTTCATCTTGAATTGACTTCAATAAACTCTATCTTTTTCTTGTCTTGATTCATATTGAGCTTGAGTACTTGATATATTTATTGTGCTTAGGCTCTTGAATCAATATTGAATAGCTTCAACGCTCAACTTTGAGTCCATTGTTGAAGATAAACAAGGTCTCATGATCTTTATTAGAATCTGAAACTTAAACATGCAAGATCATTAGTACTATAATTATAAGAGTTAGTCATCATCAAAACTAGAGTGATGGACCTTTAAGCCAACAAGCTGGAGTCCATGTACAAGAACAATGTTTTGGACTTAGTCAAACTACCTCCATGGCGAAAAGCCATTGAGAACAAATGAGTTCTCAAAGTTAAATAAAAAAGGAGGATAGTATTATTGACAAGTTTAAAACGAGGCTAGTCGCTAAGGGGTACACGCAAAAGGAATGTGAGGATTATGAGGAGACATTCTCACCGGTCGTGAGAATATCTTCCATATGATTGATCTTAGCAACCATTGCACATTTGGATATAGAGTTATAACCAAATGGATATGAAAACCGCATTTCTCAATGAAGAATTAGATGAGGAGATATATATGAAACAACCAAACAGTTTTTGAACTGAAGGGGACAATAAAATTTGTAAACTTTATCTCTCCATATACAGACTCGAACAATCGTCTAGACAGTGGTATTTTTCATAGATCTATCATGTCCTTTGGATTCGAAATAATAAATAACGATCAATGTGTGTATGTTAAGATATCAAAAGATGATTCAATCATCTTATCCTTATATACAGATGATATATCATTGCCTGGAAACAATGAAGAAAACTTGGAAACCATAAAGAGGTGGTTATCCTCAGAGTTTGATATCAAAGATACAGATAACACAAATTACATTCTTGGAATTAAGATTCTGAGAGATCGTTTCAAAAGGATTCTAGGTTTGTTAGAAGAAGTGTACATTCAAAAATCCTTAAATGATTCAACATGTAAACTGTAAACTCACAATACTCCGGCAGTGAAAGGTGCTAAGCTTAGCCTAGACATGTGTCCTAAGAAAAGGCTTATATGGCTCATGTTTTGTATGCTAGTGTGGTGGGCAGCTTGATGTGTACAATGATATGCATGAGACCAGACATTAGTCGAGCGGTTGATATGGTAAGTCAGTATTAATCTAACCCCAAGGAACACTACTGAAAAGCAGTAAAACATGTATTAAGATACTTGCAAGGACTGTTAACCATGCATTGTACTTCGGCAATCAGAGTTTGACTTTACTAGGTTATTCAAATGCCAATTTAGGGAGGCATTCTGAATAAATAGACATCCAAGTACTTTTTTCTTGCTTAATGGTGGTGCCATATAGTAGGCAAGCAAGAAATAAATAATAGTGCATCACATTGATATCAGCGCGGTTATGAAAATAGTGTTCGAGGAACATTATTGACGATAGTTGATGGTCATGAGGATGATAATTCGAGAAATATTATCCACCACAGTGGGGGTGCTACATGAGGTATGCACTACACCGATAATCAAGCATGATGAGAATGAGTAGCATACTCTTCTCTACAAGATGCTGATTTGCACAGTTTTATGCACCATGAAAGCTGCGTTCATGGAATGTTCTGCTACCATTCAAAGAGATGTTTTGACTAAGGAAATTAGTTTTAAAAAATCTCAGGGTTGTACCAAATACTGAGAAATATGTGACCATTAATTGTGACAACATGTTAACCATCGCTCAGGCGAAGGACCTAAAGAATTACGAGGTCGTCAAACATATAGAGATTAGGCACTCTCTTGGAGAAGAGTTGAATGAAAAGGAAATAGAATTAGAATACACACCAAGGATATGATTGTGAATCCCTTGCTGAAAGCCATAGATGTCCAGATTTTTGAGAAACATGTAAGAGTTACGGGCTTAACTCTTACATAGGTGGTGATATGTCTAAATGCTAATTATTTCTTATAACTTTATTTGGGATCAATGAGAAAGTACATTTTGTAGTTTTATGAGTTTTTGGCAACTTGTATATAATTATGCAATGTGATCTAAGATGTATCATGTTTCTTAAATTCCCGTGTTTTATTTTTGACATATTGCATAATTGTTGGTAATAGGCATCATTAAAAGCAAGCCCGAAAATTAAATTGTAATGCTTACTCACACGAGCAGACACCCAGAAGCATCACCAAAGAGGGAGAGTAGAAAACGTGGAATAACATGATTTCTTGGTTCAGGCAATATCGACCGCATGCCCAATATTCCTTTGAGCCTTTGGGGAAAATTTCCCCCACCACATAGTTGGAATTATAAGGAATATGTGTGCGGACTGCTCATAGAAAGCTGCACCTAACCTATGTATGGTGTGATCTCAGAACAGGAAGGAGGTCAGTGTTATCCCCTTGCGGGAAAGTGGTATGCGGACATGTTGTGTGGAAGTTTGTTAAACACTTCACGCAAAAAAGAAGGTTTTCTAATTTAAAGACCAGCTAAAACCTTTGTAGCAAGTTATGAACATCTTAGGATGATAAGTGAGAAAGATATGGATACTCTTAAGGGCAATAAACTAGAAGATTCGGTTGCAATAAGGGCATTGTAGCGTCCTTTGTTTGTTAGTAGGCTCAAGGTTGCACATTAAGGGAGACAGATGAGATTCCATGAGTGAAATCTTGTAGAGTGGATTTGGATGCCCCAATTCGGCACCACCAACATACGGGCTGTGTAGGGACTATTTGCTAGAAGGCGGTGGATCTCTCCCACCGATTTGTGAGCAGCACAGGTTGAGCGACACCACCACAGTCCCATTAGGGACACTACATGGTACCTCAAAGTGACCCTAGGCCGTGTCTACGAATACTGGGATAAGGCAGCCACTTTGATTCGGAAGTTCCCAATGGTGATGTAAGAATTATGTACTAATGGATGCGTTTCGGGAAAGTGTTTGCTCCAATTCAAGTGGCAGCATGTCATAGGTCCAATTCAAGTGCCAGCATGTCATAGGGGAGAGATTGTTTGGTCACATGTAATGTTGTGTCATTCACGAGCTTGTTTCGTTTTCCCATTTATGGTAGGCGAAAGTGAATGAACGCAATGAACCATACAAGGCAAGAAGTTTTTCATGGGAGAGAAATGGATGAGACTATTTTGTTGGTGTAAACGAACAATCCAGGTGTACCAAAGACTAATTGCATTTTTCTAACATGTGTGTTTTTATATGATGTGCCACGCTCGTTCCTTTGGAAAGGAAGTTGCAGTATGGTTACTTGCCATGCAAGTTGTCTCATAGTCACCTAGGGCGTAGTGTGTATGTCGATACTCAGAAATTATAGAAAGGTAGATGCACTCGCAAGTCTGCATGCGTGCGTGTGGGATGTAGGCTTATTGGGTTTTGGACCTGAAACCCGACCCATTATATGATTGGGTGCCCGCTCCATTACGTGCACGAGACACGTATGAAGAGATAAGGTGAATTTGGACACAAATTGATTACTAATAGATAAGGATTTCCTATTTGATCAAACCACTTTGATTATTGGTTGATATTCAATCTTAACAAAATAGGTGATTGTGAATTTGTTGCTTGAGCACAGAGAAACTTAACCCTAGTTATCTTATAATATGAGTTGTCATATGAGAAGTAACTAAGAACTAATCAATGAATGCAATTGTTGCAAGTCTAGAAAAAAAAATTAATAGTCATCTCTCTCATCCCCATATTTCTTCTTCATTAATATTTCTTGAGCAAGAAGGAAACTACCTCCTCACAAATAGAGCTTCACAATTCATTGAGACGTGTTACCAAGGCCAAGAGACGTTCGTGAAGGATTCGATGGAAGCACCTACTATGATCATCGAGTTTTCCGTTGAAACATTCGAAAAAGTTACATCTTAATCTAGTATTATTTTAATGGTATGATAGTTGTTCCAAAAGTATGTTTTTATTGGATCCATGATATTAGAGATCCAACTTATTATTATTTGTTATTATAACTTGATCCATGCCAACAAGATAAATCAAGTTGAATAAATATACCATTTAATATTCGAAACAAATATTGAACTCGAAGAATATGAATATCGTGTATAAACTCGAATTCAAATTAAAATACAACAATATTATCTTTGTTTCAAGCCGAGCCACCTTCACACGTGCAGCATCAAGGTATTTTTCCATCCTCTTCATTGTGTTCAAATTTCGATGATTAGTTGCTGAAAATCTATGTGGCAACTCTAAAGAGGTGAATAGGGTTTGCAACCAATTTTAATAATTAATACCCAATTTTTATTGGATGAAATAATATAGTTATAACAAGAGATAAAACAATATTGTAGCGCCCTGCCTCAGGAGGTATGGGAACGCTATTACGACGTACATGCGCAGGGCGAGGATACCCTCACGTACGCTAAGCATCAGTACAAACAAGAGTCAAGAGTAAGGAAGTACGTAGTAACATACATTCCAATAAAAAAGAGGACAAGTATTCATTTATTACGAACTTTGATATAATATTACAAGAGTCTCACAAGAGTCTTACAGCACAAAAAGCACAGAAATATGATTATAAGGTATGAACAATACAAAAAATGCTCACGAGCTACAAAAGGAAACCCCGCGAGCTGGTCGAGAAGGCAGGAAGGAAAGGAGCTACCGCTGATCCGCTTGCTCCATAAAAAAAAACTGGTCTTCCGCAGAAGCATCCACTTCATTCCAAGCTCCGGGATCTGGACATGTAGGTCCAGAGTTGTCAGAAAGCAATCCAACAAGTACTTAAAATGAAGTCAAGTGACGGGCACAGGCAAACACACATGTATAGAAAAATGTGGCGTGTGCTTAATCACGCGAGCATGGATTAATCACAAGCAGTGTAATGTGAAATCAGTATTGAATCAATAAATAAAATCAGATTATTATATTATTATTAAGACACGTCTGACTCATATGTCTTGGTAAGTGTCCCAGCGACCCGGTACACATACATCCACTTATGAGTAAGATGAAGTTGGTTATTGAAAACTGATAGAGGATCAACGAACTATGTTTACAATGGGATATTTTCACAAATCCTATGCAATGAGTTTTAATCTTATATAAAGGGCTGAGAAATAAATTTTAATTTAAAATGAATTTGAGAGTTACATAAAAGGGTTGTTTGGAAGGTATTATGAGAAAAGTGTCACCTTAGAATATCATAGACATACAATAGGGCTAATGCATTTAACATTCAATTTCATGCTTGGCTAGACCTGATCTTCATTGGGGGTTCAAAGCCGCTCAAGTGCTCAGCATAATGGAACAGTGCACAATGAGGGAGACACTGCTACTAATTAAATCTGATTTCAAATGGAATTTAGCAGATTCAGATAGAGGTATAAATAAATCTATATTTATTTCACGCAGAGCTCTCAAGTTGTGCTTGTTTTGAGTTTTGAGGGGACGTGAAGCTCATAAGTTTATATCTTGAAGAACGGTTAAAGATGACAAGATTTTCACAGAATTGGATCATTTCTGTCTTTGTGGAGTAACATGAGCCAAATTATCAAACAAAAGACGTTCCCGACAAGAAAAAAACATATAGACAGACCAACATATGCTTATAATTCAATTCACTCTAGTCAATCTTAAACAACCATTAGACAAGGAACTTATGATTTGGAGGATGAAGAGTAGCTACGTATAGCCTCATTAGTTTCAAGCTCAGCTCTGTACAGTATATCTTGCATATGTAAATAAGTTATCCAAACTGCAATAAATTGTAATTTTTCACAAAGAAACGCATGATTGACTACTGCAAGGCTTGAAGGATTTTAAGCTTCGGATGCAAGAAACCTTTTGTAAGGCTTACAGGAACCTAAGTATTGATGCAAGTGAGCTTCTTTATAGAACATAGTGGTTTGAGATTTATTCTTTGGATGCTCTCTTATTGTACCAAGTAAATTGCTCTATGGAATCAAAAAAATTCAAAACCTAGGTCTCTACCCTAATTAAGGAACTCCAGTTGTGATATCTCATATCTGTAAAGTATTATGGAAGAGAACCTTATTTCAGTTATTGTAAATATGCAAGATGAACTTGTGCTTCCTTGAAAGCTAGATTCCATGCATTTCACTTAGCTAGCAAACAAAGTATATGCCACCTCATCAAAGAAACATGAGCTCAGTAAGTGGTAAGAATGACAATCTCCACCTTCAATCAATACCTTACCAATAACACTTTATGATTTTGATTTTTGTTATGACAGGAGTAAGTGTTATATAGAAGTGTCTAATGCAAATGTCCTCCATGAGGAAAATTTGTGTGTGACTTAAGTTAACCATTAAACTTTTGGAGACACAGAGTTAAGAAAATTTACCAAACTATGCCCACAATAGAACTACCCTCAAAAGATGGTGCTGGATTGACTGTTGTCTCCGAATATACAATGTAGGACTGTGCTCTAGATATCAACACAAACCTTCTCATACTCGCGGATAGAACACCATCCATGTTAAATACCTTCACCCCTTCTTACCACGCTTCCAACTTCTTGACACAAGCCAATGTTTCTCTAATCACAATTCACGACATCTACTGATACTTGTTGAACATGCTCATTATCCTAAACCACTTCACACACAATCATGCAACTGAAATCTTTTATTTACTGTACTATCATGTTAAGGTTTTTGCAATCAAAGACAGATTTGACCAAGGCAGACTGGGTTTGGCTGGGAAAGTAATACAAAGATAGCCAGAAGAAATGCCATGGAGGGCCAATTTTGACCAAAAGTTATCATTTTTAGCTAGTTTTAACAAGTTTTTCAATCGACAAGGGATCTACTTCAGAACTCATTTCTAGCAAGTTTGCATCTTGAAGGGGTTGCAAAAATCAAGGTTGGCTCCTCCTTTTGACTTCACCCTTCAAATTACTGATTACTATACTTGAACATGAAGATTTCTATAAGATATTAGTAGGAAAAAAAAATCAAGACTTTTATACAAATTCATGCTCTCAGTTTATATTTTCTAGGATTGCGTTCCATTTAAAAGCTAGAAAACAAAATTTTGGGTCACTTCATTATAATCTTATTAGACAGAATAATTAACTAGACCTAGTAATAGCATCAAGAACTTGACATTTTCCAACAAAATTTTGCTAATGAATCATCGATACTTGAGAATTAACGCTTAAAGATAGGACACTCACAGTCACTTTTGTTCTTTTGGGAAATGGAGCTTGATGAGACCCGGAAGCTCGGCGAGCTCAAACTTAGACTTCCCCAACAGTATGCTCTTCAACTTGTCGTCGCAGTTGACAACGTTCTTGTTGTTTGGGTCCTGCAAAAATTAGAAGAAATCAGTTGCAAAATTCGATTAAAATCGAGAAGAAATTAAAGAGAGACCTGGAGATTGTTGGATTTGATGTGGGCCCAGACGCGGATGAAGCAGTGGAGGCGGGAGATCTGGGACTGCCCGACGAAGTCTCTGAGAGTGGAGGGGAGGTTGGCGAGGTCGATGAGGCTCGCCACCTTCTTCGGGCACTCGCCGGCAGCCTTCCTCGCTTGATGCCCAATCACCATTCTCGCGCGTCGGCGGTGATCATCGTCTTCGTTGTTTTGTGTGCATCATATAGCTGGGTCAGATGTTATTGGGCTTGGGCTGCACGGCTGGGCCATAGCCCTTTATCCAAATTTTCTATTGCTTTCTCACTTTGAATTTTTTTTGTAAAGGAAAATTTTCACATTGATTTTGTTTTTGTTTTTGTTTTCCTCACAATTGTGTTCTCTTTTTAATTTTCTTTTTGTTAGTGTTGTTTTATTTTATTTTTTCGATTTCTTTTTCCTGATATGACAAACACGCTTTCACATGTTCACTTTAAAAAAAATTTGTCAATACATTACATCTCTTTTTAAACCTATGAATATTGGGTTCTTTTCAATAAACGTAACAGATAATGTGGCTTATTTTATTTGATCTTTTCATATTATGTACTCATTCATGTACTACTGGTATTCCTTAGATATTGATGTTGCGTGGTTTCTTATGGGGTCGTTCAGAAATGAATTGACGTTCTTGTCACCGAAAATCTCTTAAGCTTGATTTTCATTGTTTTTGTGGGATGAGGATGCAACTAATTGGTTATATCAAGTTCAATAAATCTTTGCATCGAGATTATTCCTATGGAGTAAGTGCTTGTTCGACATTTCCATTTGAAGGGAGAAAAGCACTATACCAATATGCTTGGTTATAAAAGAATTTTACCATGTTTTCACATTGGAAAACATTTAAAGAGAAGTTGATAACCAAGTTTTGGCCAACTGAGTAATTTAAATATTTTGATATTTTCACTCGAGACAACTAGGTTCAGTGAGAGTTTCTTTAGTAAAATGAATAGCTTCTTGATTTTCTTGAGAAATTACCAACCAGTATATGCTAGATAAGTTTGTGGGTGGGATAAAAGGAGGATATCAAATTTGATGTAATTGCTGATAAAACTATCTGGTTTAAGAAGGCTTGTAACTGCAGCTAAGTTGTTGAGGAAAAAATATGTAATCAATGAAGGCTCACAAGGGGAATCATCACTTACACTTGCTTCTTCTGTCAGAGGCAATCTCATAAGGAATTAAGTATAGCCAATGCAACAAGTCTTAGAGCAGTTCCTGTTAAGAAACTAATAGGAACTGACTCCATAAACATCTGGATTAAGAGAGGATAAAGATTATGTTTTGGTTGTATGATAGACATAGAGTGGGCATGTATCCAAGGCCAATACAGGAGCAGCGCCTGGGGAACTTCAAGAAGTAAATGAGAAGGGGACGAACAAGTCATTAAAAACCAGGGCATTGGGTTTCAGATCCAATTATTAGTTTCTATGAAGGGAAAGAAGACAAACTACCAAATGAATTAAAGGAATTGCTCCAATTATTTATAGATATGTTTGAAAAATCTACTCAATTGTCCTTCTCCTAGGAGCAACGATTGTTTGAAAAACCTTCGCATGAAGATACCAAATCTATTTTATTAGGCCTTACCATTTGAAGAACGAGAATGAGGAAATCAGAATTGAAATGTTGCAAACAAAGATTGTAAGCCCAAGCATATTCTTCCCATGTGATGTTGGTTAAGAAACCGAAGACACGTGGAGGATATGTGTTGATTATGTGCTCTAACTCAACACAATATCAAGAATAAGTTCCCCTTTAGTGATTGATGAGACTGTGGATCAGTTACATGCTTTAAGTTATTCTCTTAATTGGATATAAGATCTCACCCAAATCCACCCAAAAGCACCACCTTTTCAATTTCAAACTCCTCCCCAAATCCCCTACAACCACAACCCATCTCCCTGCAACCGCCCTTGTCCATTATCAACCCCAGATCAAAAAGCCATTTCCCCAATCAAACCCAGCTCCCCATTCAAACCATTCGCCCAAATCAACAACAACTTCATACCTTCATCTTGGCCAGTTAAGCTTTCGGTTGTCCTGTCACCATCGCAGACGATGATTGAGGAGTGCTCCTATCTTCAGCACCAGGCTGTTCTTCACATGGTAGAAGGAAAACCACCCACTGTTGATGTGGCAGATGGCCTCGCTAACCTCTGGTAGCTATCCTGGTGCTGGATCCCTCGAAGGATGTCACCGTCAGAGTTTCTCATCCTCTTCCCCAATGCTAAGTGCATGGCGGCTATGTCGAGGATAGAGACTCACCGTGCAACAACCTTTGCCTTCGCCATCTTACAGTGGACTGTCTATCACCGTGCGATTAAGCTCTCCTTCAGCAGCGGGCATGGATCTCGCTAACCGAAGTGCCGCTCTTTGGTACCCAATTGGAAGACTTGAAGGTTGTTGTCTCTGGGTTCGTAGCGGTGCAAAGACTGCATTTACGAACACGGCGGTGGGAGGATCTCACAGTGATCGTCATGCGGATCCATTGTCAGTGCATCAGTGTCATCCCCGAGGCATTTGATCTCCATGTCGGTGGACTCATCTACCTAGTTGTCATCAACATCATCGACCCTCCTCAGCCTGGGCATCGCAAGGACCTGACGGCAACGAACAGGGGCAAAGGACCTACAATGGGCTCGATCTGGTTGGCGAGTTCCTCCTGTTTATTGCAGCACCACTAGGCTCTACCTTCCTTTTCTTTGCACCAGGGTCTATCGTCGTCTGCGCCATTAGTGCCTTGCCATTCTCCGATGCCTGCTTCACAATTGTTTTAGCCTACATCCCAGCTGTACGCGCCGGAAAAGAGGGAAAGAGGAAATGCTGTAAAAATTTTTCTTGAATCAGATGAAAAGATTACAACAAAAACAACTTTTCTTTCCAGTTACAAGGGAGAAAGGATGTTGAGTCTTGAATCCCCCCTTTGTTTAATGCTGGGTTCTTCGTGTGGCGGTGGAGAGTGAATCTTGTTCTCCGTTGACCGGATGACCGTCGGGATCGTCAGGGATCTTCTCTTCGGCTGGTAGAAAGAGTAGCACAGCTCTTGTCTACCAAAACTCTCAAAGAGAAGGTAGGCAAAGAGTAGCTTGTACGCAGCAAGCTTAACGAAGAGTTGAGCTCTCTCCTTTTTCTGTCGTGTCTGGTCGTCTGATTGCCGATCTCTCTATCTCTCGATCGTCGATCCTTGGTCCCCTCTCTCCTCTATGATTGCCCATCCCCTGACCTCATAGCAGACGGGGCTATTTATAGAGGTCCTAGGGGGTGAACGTGCCCCCTAAAAATGCTCCACGATGAGGGGCTGACCTCCCTGCTATGTGGGCGGTGACTGGCCCCATAACCAGGGCGGTTATAACTGAGACGCAGGTTTCAGCCCACGCGCCTTGAAGTTGAGGCGCGGGTGTCTAGCCCACGCGCCTTGATGCTGAGACGCGGGTGTCTAGCCCACGCGCCTTGATGCTGAGACGCGGGTGTTGAGCCTACGCGTCTAGAACTTGAAACTCTGCTTTTTAATGGCTTGTCTTCTAGTGATTTTTAGACAGCCTACAGAACCCCCTCCAAAGTTTTCGATATTCCGCAGTTAACTGGGATGGATTTCGAAATATTTTGGACTCTAGCTGAATTCACCTTCATGACTGGACTGTTAGTGCTCCGGGTTTGATCTTATATGGAGTTGGTCTTCGTGAGTGTACTGTTGAACTCTTTGAGGCCACCAGAGTTGATCATGTTGAGTGTCTAGATACACAGTCTAAACCTCCCCGATTGCTTTTAGTCTGTCATGGGGGTGCTTTAAGCCAGGAGTGGTTGGTCATCTGCTTGTGCCAGTGTACTGTTGAACTGATTTGCAGAAGCAGGAGGCCGAACGCTGGTCCTTTTTGAAAAGCAGAGATGGGACCGCTTTAAAGACGCGACTGATCTTCCATAAAGCAGACGCGATGTTCAGCCGGGCTGGAAAGACGCGAACTTCTTAGAGAGACGCGACTTTTTGAATGCATTTATGGTGGTGCTGACGAGGCACGTCCATCGAAGAGGCGTGTCCGTTGGGTGCGAATTTGTGTCATGTCATGATTGCGCTGCCAGTTGGCCTGGGGGAAACGGCGGGATTTCACCTTTTGGCGCGCGGGTCATGATTGCGCTGCCAGTTGGCCTGGGGAACCGGCGGGATTTTACCTTTTGGTGCGCGGACTTCCTGGTTCATTAAATGATTCGCTCCACGTGTCAAGCGATGACTCGCTGCAGGGCTACGGTGCGCGATCTTCGCTGCAGAGAAATTGATTTGCTCCACGCGTCAAGCGATGACTCGCTGCAGAACTAATCGAGCCACGCGCCGCATATCTTCGCGAATCCTTGTGCCTATAAAAGGCAACAGTTAGAGAGAGATCTCTTCTTCTCCGAACGCACTTGCTTAGGGTTTTAAGAGAAAAAGAGTTCTTCTTTCTCTGTTCATCTCCATTCTTAATCACCAATGGCACCTAAGACCAAGCCAACCGCATCCTCTTCAAGAGCAACCGTCGTCGAGGCCCAGAGGGGCGGTTCTTCCGCGCAGGGAGTCTCTTTCCCAGGTATAACGCCGTTTAGGGTTGAACTTAGCCATCAATGGGAGTTCATGGAACCCCAAAAAGATATCTTTTGGAGGAGAACCATTAACAGAACCGTCAACACAGAAAATAAACCGTGTTTGATTCTCAGACGCGGTCTCAAATGCGGTCTTTGAGTTGATAACCAAGGCGCGGGTTTGATGACCTGGTGCCAGTGAGTCCTGCATTTCAGATTCTTCACTTAGAATATTTCTAATTGTGAAGAGTTCAGACGCGGACTTGAAGATTTTTCATCAGGTGCAGGTTTTTATGAATCTGGCGCCTGAGTCCAAGTACTTAGAGAATTTTCATAAGTCTTGGTTTGCAAAACGCGGACTTGATCCTGGCGTTCTGTGATATCAGGTGCTGGTTTTTATGAATCTGGCGCCTGAGCCCAAGTACTTAGAGAATTTTCATAAGTCTTGGTTTGCAAAACGCGGACTTGATCCGCTGGTCTTACGCCTGGATGCGGATTTGCAGGTCTGGACGCGGATTTGATAATTCTTGCGTCCAGTATTTCCTCTGCGTCTGGACGCGGACTTGATAATTCCTGCGTCCAGTATCTCTTCTGCGTCTGGACTATAGACACTTAGCATTTTTTCTGATAAAGTGTCTGATTAAGCGTCCTTTTCTTTTGCAGTGCCACACCCTTCTGCCCCACTCGCCAAGAAGTGCCACTTTGGACATGTAGGTGGTGCTGACCTTGATCTGGCCTTTGTGCTACGAAGGACAGTACCTGTGACTGCTGACAAGTCGCAGGAGCGCCAGAAAAGGCTCTCAATGTTGATATGACAACCCTTCGGGTGCTTATAACCGATGCAGCATTCACAACGGATGATCGCGTCAAGCTGGAGAAGCCTGCCTTCTTCTTCGGAGATCGTGTTGGCGATGGCGGCTATTCCATGTATGATGGGAATTATAGATGGCTCCGTCAGATGGGGATAGAAGATTCTTTCTTCCAGAAATGGAGAGGATGTTCCCGCTGTCTTACCTCCAACACATGTCCGTCCCTCGGAAGATGAAATGGGACGTTTCTCGATACGTCCCTGAGATTACCCTTGGTGACTTGGGCTCCCAGAGGGTATACCGTCATGATAGTCATGATAGGGCGGTTCTTGGCCTGTTCCCCGGGTCGCGCAAGTCTGATCTCCTGGTTGGGGAGATACCAAAACTCGGCACTACCTTCCTCAACGCGTTTATAAAGGCGGAGGGTGATTTTCCGGTTTAGTTCCGTGCGCCCGGGTGGGTTCATTCCACCGAGAAGTATTGGTGGCGCAGGATGGTGAGCTTCGTCCTTACCGATCTTGGAGATCTGCTAGAGCATGTGGGACTGTACCCAGCAGTCAGGGCCGTGCACTATGGTATCCCGCCGAGTCCTCAGAACTTCTTCGGGGTCCTGGAGCGTTACAATCCTTTGACGGGGACATTCTTCACCCCGGTCGGAGAGATGGGCCTTGCACTGCACGAGTTGCATGAGGTCTCGGGGCTGGCAACAGGGGATTCTCCCTATGAGGAATATATCCCAACCACTGAGGAGCTCAACCTCATGAAGAAAGGGTCTCCTCAAATGTACGAGACTTATTGGGAAGTGCTATGTCACTTCCATATTTGCGGCCAGATAACCACTTGGAGGTCAGGAGGAATCAAGCAGCTGTCTTGGGCCAGTTACTTGTTCAACAATGTCAATAAGAAAGACCATCCAATAACTCGACTGGCTCCCAGCTCCGACCAGGAAATCGAAGACAGGATCGACCAGGCTTCTGAAGGCTTCTATACTACGGATTCGAATGAGGACGGTTTCGAACCTGATATGGTCTTCGAAAGCTTTCACCATCAAGCCCGGGCCCCTATCTCCGATCGAGCATTGTTGGCGGGCTTCTTAATGCTGTGGCTGAAGCGTTGTGTGGTGCCCACGCTGCCACATGAAGTCATTGTTGCCGACGTGGTGTACCCGACGGTGCTCCTGGCCTATGGCAGTCCCATAGCCCTTCTTCCGGCCGTGGCGGCTGGCATTCAGAGCGGGTTGCGGGCATTAACCCACAACTTCTGCGAGCCAGGGAAGGCCGTCAACTCCCATGGTCAACCGATCCTTGATTCAGAGGGGAATCCGACGGTGAAGCGCCCCAACCCTCAGATCGAGCTGCCTTATATGTACCTCATGGCTTGGTACGTAATGCACTGCCCTTCCCTGATGACGCCGGTGCCTTGTAGTGAGGGTTTCGCCCCTTTTGTACAGCGGTTGGAGGGTTCGGACTGGCGTAATACTTATATGTATTTCGTTCGGAAGTGCATCTCAGATGCTTCGAACTACCAGCTCAATCGCTGCTTCCCCGAGATCCCTGGTGCATCTTTCGGGGATCTATTTATTGATTCTGCGGGCCCAGATGACTATACGAGGTTGTCCTCGGGGGTCTTCTGGTGGTTGATCAACATTCGGCCCGGATATGTGCTTTTCCGGCAAGGGACTTCATGCACAATCGAGCCGTACATGCCGAACCATTTCGCCCGACAGTTTGGCTACGATCAACTCTACGTCGGCAATCCCAATGCTCGACTCGCCTTCGAAGGGAACTTGTTCGAAGGTGCTCGGGCTTGGTACTACAGTGTGGCCGGAGGGACGGAAGCAACTTTCCGTCTACCTACCGAGGGTCAAAGTGTCGTATGAGCTTCAGCTTCTGCTCCTGGTACTTCCAAGTCAACCAGACACCTAACTTTGTTCCGGAGTATTCATGCATTGAGAGTATCAATGCAAATCTCGAAGCAAGGTCGGAGTCCGATAAACGCTCGCGAGGCGTCGAGCAGTACCTGAAGGCTCTGAAGGAGGTCGGGAGAAGGTCAAGGGAGGAGCCGCGAGCAACAAGGGCAGAGCCGCGACCAACAAGGGCGGAGCCACGACCAACAAGGGCGGAGCCGGGACCAACCAGGGTTCGACAGGCGGTGAGCAAGCGTCGTCAAGGCTCTACTTCCACTGCTGAGCCTGCCCCAAAGAAGGTTCGGAGAGACTTGACGGCCGAAGTTTCTTGATCCGCGGACATCCCTTCTGGTGTTGGGGAGCTGAGGGAGGAGGAGGTGGACAAGGAAGACACTCCCTTAGTCCATGCCCACAGGTTACACCGCAGGAGCCTCAGGATTGCAGAGGAAGGGGAGCCTGCTGACAGACCCACCGCCACTGACGAGACCGAGCAGCTCGAGGTTGATATAATGAGCGGAGTCGATGTTGAGATTCCGGGGGTCTCAGCTCAGCCCGAGTCTTCCTCAGCTCAGAGGAGGGATGAGGCACAACAGCCTGGGTCTCCTTCTGTCTTCATTTTCAGTCCTCGGATGGCTGACCCCAGTCCTACCACTGGGGTGTTTAGAGGCAAGGCTCTGGCTACCGAGGCTCTCATGTTGAACCGTCGTCTTCCTTATCCGCAGAGGAAAGCGATTTTGAGGATGAGGTCGACTATGGTGATGAACCCGCTCCTCCTGATCCAAGCAAATTCTCACACATCTCGGAGGAGGAAATACATGGGTGCGAGCCATTGACGGTATCACCACTGGCGGTAGTTCTTGCTGAAGGTACTCTTTTCACCTTCTGACCTGTTTTCCCTTTTATTTGAAGAGGAGGTTTTAACATTCTCCTTTTATGCTGCAGGATTGGCTGAGGGTACCGAGGCTACAACCTCCTCGCAAATCGAGGAGATGATGCAAGAGTTGACCCAGCCAGAAGGAGTTGAGACTCCAGCTGCCGAGGCAACTACCGAAATCGGGGAGGCTTCTACTCTGCAGGAAGAGGAGGCCACTACTGAAGTCAGGGAGACTTCTCCTCTGCAGGGTTCGCCCAAGAATTCGACATCTCTGGACCTCCAGCTTGGTAAGGAAGTTTTGATGTCTTGGATGTTTCTCTTCTTACCATCCTGGCTAATGTTGAGATAATTTGCAGAGAGAACCGAGGGGGCACAGGTAGAGAGTCTGACGGTCAGTGTCCCTCCGGAAGGCCACACGGCCCAAGCCTTGGCTGAGGTTTCTGAGGAGGTCGAGCTCACTACCCTGTCATCGGCTGTGGAGGTTCCTGCAGAGGTGGTACCCCTAGAAGCGCCAGTGGCTGCTTCTGCTCTTGCCGTACCCGTGGTCAGCTCAACTCTTGCACCAACAGAACCGATCTACATCCCCCACCCTGTGATAGAGAGGGGATCGGGGGGCACTTCGGGTGATGACATCATGGAACTTTTGACACGCCAGGCGGTGCAGCAGTTCCTTACCTCGATGCAAACATGCATCGATTTCGTCCTGACTAGGGGTAGCTCCCTTGACTTTGCCCAGATGTTTCTCGGAAACCAGGTCGAGAACATCAAGTTGGCCGGAGGCCCTTCGCTAGCCCAGGCGAGTCAGCTGCTGGTGGATCAGCTGGGACAGCACCTGAGAGAGCTTCGATCCCTGGAGGATGATGCCGGTTCATCCCACGAAGCCCAAGAAGCGCTGAACAGGCTCCTTGCTGCTCAAGAGCAGGAGCGAAAAGAGGTGGAGGAGAAGATCACTGATAGTACTCGTCTTCTTGAACGTGTCCAGGCTGATCACCAGAGGTTGGCGATTGAGTCCGAGGAGTCAGAGACGATCATACAGGCCGCAAAGCAGGCTATCCTTGACTCTCGGGCTGTTATAGCCAGGGCTGAGGCCATGATTGTCTTCAACGAACAGAGGCTTGCTACCTCTGAAAAGAGGCTAGCGGAGTTAGAGGTTGCCAAGGCGCAAGGCTGAAGCGGACCTCTCTGTTCGTACGTCCGAGCTGGAATCCCTCCGAGTGCAAGCGCAGGGATTTTTGTCTGAAGCGGATCTGCGGGCCCGAGCTCTCATGGAGGTTGAGAAGGCGCGTCAACATAAGATACATCGCCTTAGGGAGCAAATCCGTTCTTGGCGGACCAGGACTTGTAGCCTTCTCTTTTTTTTTGGAAAAGGACACTCTGTTCACTAAGAGTGTTTTGTATTAACTTTTATCATTTTTGATACAATAAAAGTCTTTGAAGTTTTTGGTTCCACCTCCTTTGTTGCCTTGCTGTGGATGAATTTGACCTCTTGATCACAATCTTGTTGGCCCAAAGGCCTATCACCCTAGTTTTGATGATGATCAACTCATGAAGTTATGTTTACTAATGATCTTGTGTTTAATTAGTGACAGATTCTTTATCAAGATCTTAGTAGGTGTGGAGCTTCAACAAAGGATAAAATGTCAAGTTGGAAGCTAGCACCGGTCGATTCACGAGCCTATGCATCAAGAACACATCTAGAGATGAGCTCGGTGGATTGCATTTGGACCAAGTCAAGAAGATGAGAAGCCTTCAAGTGAAGACTTCAAGAAGATGAAGACTTGTGTCTAGGTATAAGATTTTGTTTAGAAAAAAATGTAAAGGATAGATAGTTGGTGGATTGCTCAAGTCATATCACACACACACTCTTGATAGAATTGTTTTCATGATAAAGATTTTCTAGTTAAGAAAAGATTTTCATTGTGACAAAATTCTATTTGGTTCTTGGTATTTCAAGTTTACATATCTTATATCCAAAACCATGCTTAGAGCCTATTGTCAAAAACTAGATATTACATCTTGATTGTGTAGTGGATCATATCCATACACACTATGCCTTAAAGTATATCTTGTTTTTGTATTTGATGAAAATTTGAAAAAACATGTTGATTTAGAAAAACAGTTTTTATTATGAGCCAATATTTTCAAGTTACAAAAATAGTCAAATCTTTAATAACATGCCTTGATTTTGGCAAGCATGTTTCTATATTATAAAACTATTTTTGTAGAATTTTTAAGTATTTATGGGATTTTTTATTAAGCCAAAAAGACCAATCTTTAAATCCCAATTTTCTGGTTCTGGCAGTTCTGATTTTTCAGAACTGACAGTGGCCGGTCGACCGGGTCGGTCGACCGGACGTGCACAGACGTGCACGCCTGTGAGCACTGGAGAACGGTCGACCGTGCCGGTCGACCGCTTCAGAGAGTCTGCTCTCTGGAAATTCCGGTCGACCGCACCGGTCGACCGACAGAGAAGTAATTCTCTGCTCCAGGTGCGCGGTCGACCGGGCCGATCGACCGGAGGCTCCAACGGTCGGATTCTTGACCGTTGGCGGTCGACCGGACCGGTCGACCGGCAGATCTGACAGAGCCCAACGGTCAGATTTTTCTGGCCTCTATAAAAGGGGGTTTTGTCATTGTTTGAAGCTAAGATTTTAGGAGAGCTTTTGTCCAGTTATTTCCATTCTTTTAGCAGAGTTTTCTCCACAAAATAGAGTTCCAATATTTCCTATCAAAAGGGATTTTATCAAGAGAGTGTTTATTGTGATTTCTTGAGTTTTCCATCAAAGTTCTTTCCTTGATTTCTCACACTACACTTGAGCATCCATAGTTATATCTATCCTATAGGAGTGTTGTAGTGAGAGTTTTGTTAGGTGATCAAGTGTTTAGATCACCAAGATCTTTCTTTGTATTTGAGGAAGCGGGCAAGTGTGCTCGCGGTGTTTTGAGTTCGGGTGCGGACTTATTGTACGAGGTGCGGCCTCGACGAGCCGGTGGGCTTGTGGTGTGTAAGGGACTTGGGAGTCCGAGGGCTTGTAGGTGTTGCGGCACCAAGGAGAGATCCGGTTGGATTGTGCATAGTGGAAATCCTTCGTGTGTCGAAGGCGGAGATGTAGAGCAAGTGTGCTCGAACCTCGAAACAAACCCTTTGTGTTTGCGATTGCCCACTCTTGCTCTCTTACTCTTTTGTCTCACTTATATCTTGCATTACTTTATAGTCTTTATCTCTTATATGCATGATATACCTTTGTGCTCATAATTGCTATACTTGCTTGGATTGTTATTAACACTAGTATTCAACCAAGAGAGCCAACGCGGCACCTCAACCCATTCAAGGGGAATCTAGAGGAGTTTGTCCAGAGCCTCGCAAGGGGAATTCGACAACACTCTTGTGTTATACATAAGTGTTCAATTAAAAGAAGTTTAATTTGGTCAACTTAGTTTTAATTCCGCATTATTTGTTCACAAGTGACCATTAGATTAGCCATCACCTATTCACCCCCCCTCTAGGTGATCTTACAAATCTTTGATTAACTGACTGTGAATGCTGAACTTAGGTGAGACTAAGTTCGCGGCGTTTGACCCATAGGACCTTAGGCAGAACTAAGCCCTTTTGATGAGACGCGGCATTGGTTCATAGGGACTTAGGTAGAACTGAGTCCTTTTGATGAGACGCGGCGTCAATTCATAGAGAGACGCGGTCATCAGTTCATAAGAACTCAGATAGAACTAAGTCCTGTTGATGAGACGCAGCGTCAATCCATAGGGAGACGCGGTCATCAGTTCATAAGAACTTAGATAGAACTAAGTCCTGTTGATGAGACGCAGCGTCAATCCATAGGGAGATGCGGGGTGGCGTCAACTCGCAGAGAGAAACGTGGCTTTGAGTAACGCGAGTCTGTCCTGCCAATGAAGACGCGACTCGAGCGGATGTGAGGGACGCAGCCTTGTGTATTTTCCCATTAATCTCAGAATGGACTAAGTCTTTTGCTGAGTCAAGTGCTTTCCCTTAAACTGGGCCCTGTTTGCTGAAGGGACGCAATTCTGAGTCACGCGGACTTTCCTTTGGAACGCAGGTGGACATCATTCATTCTGAAAAAGGAGACGCGGGTCCAGGACGCGGTTTTCCCATCTGCGTATCGATGTAACTTCCAGGCGTTACATGCGGCCTGACATAAAGATTTTATGAGATCTTTTGAACGTCAAGTCTGTACTGACGATTGAAAGTCAAGTCTTCACTGGCGATTGGAAAACCGGGTCATGCGTTGTTTCCCGAAGCAGTTGTCCACGCGTCGGTTCTTCATTGGACTGGGGCGTTAATACCCTTTAATGTAAAACCGGCGCTGGCGGTTGGAGACCAGCGTCTTCAACATTTCCCGAAGCGACCCTCCACGCGTTAGCGTCGCATTGGACTTTGACAATCGTGCGGCCATTAAGGCCGACGGTTCCCATTGATGACCCATTAATGACGGTTACCAGGAGCGGCCTATAAATAGGGGGCTCGCCTTCGTTAGCATTCCCGATTTTAGACCATTTTCCCTTTTAAGAGAACGATTGCTCTGAGAACTTCCGTCTTCTTTAAAATTTTTATTAGGGGCACCGTCTTCATGGATGAAGGCGACTCCAGGGAAGAAGATGACCCAGAGCTTTCATGCTTCTGTTTGGTCTCTTCAGGACAAAGTGTCTCTCTGATCACCTTCCATGTCCATATTCTGATGCAGAGAGTTAAACTCTTGACAGAGGCCTCTGCTGGTATGCCGTCCCGACTTGCCGTGATGTTTCTAGTCCACCCAAGTTTGCACTTTGGCATCATCACTTGGGTTTCCTCATGAAGTCTGAGTTGGTGCATTCCTTCTGGAATTTGCGCCGCCGACTTAAACTTCCTTGGACGCGAGTACAGAAGTCTTTGGCACTTGGCGCTGACTTTGTTCGTGAAGCTCGCATTTTAAGGCCAATGACTTGGATGAATTCCAACTCGGGCTGAGGGTTTCAGACCCGAATTTTGCAACCCCTGTTCATTCAACAGGGAGATGGCAAATTTCGGCGTCTGAGTCTTTCGCGTCTTGTGTTTTAGGCACGGGCGCAAAATGAGACCGCGTTTGAATCCTGTGTGTGGCACAGTTTTGATCCGCGTCTGCTTCTGTTGACGCAGTATTTTGACTCACAGCGCGGGCTCATTCCCGCGTCTGAAGTCTTCGACAATAGCCGCGTCTGTCACTTAGTTTTCTTTGTTGAAGTATACTAAGTTCCAGATTTTCTAATTCCCTTGTTTATTCCTTGTAGGTAGGCTTGATCGTCCTTTTTCAGGTTCGCTGGGCCCCTGGAAGAATATTTCAGCCGGCGGACTTGTTCGATGTTCGTCCACAAGGGAATATATTATGGTCCTCGTCATCCACAATGGAATATATTATGTCCCTGACGAGGACTCGACCCTCGCCAAGGTCTCTTCAGATCCACTGCACCAGTCATGCCTGCTGGCAAGAGATGGTCAGGGTAAGTATGGCGGCGAGGGGGCTACGGTGGATATGGTGACAGATAGGATCCTCTTCCTCTCCCACTCCAGAAGTAACATCGAGGACTCCTCATGTCTGCTGGATGGTCTGCTGGGGAAAGAGATGCTCATGAACGAAGGGTTGCAGGACTTTCTGCTGCCACCAGACCTCAAGAACACCATTGCTCTTAGCTTAGTCAGCTAGGGCTCTTTCGATGTTTACATCATGCATCGTGGTGCAATCAGCTTCTGATCGTGGCCACAATGTCTGATTCTATTTTGGCGCCCTTCCAAACATCTTGTACTCGAAATCAAACGCGGCTTCAAGGAGTGAGTGCAACCTCTGAGAGAGAGAGGGGGACTTCTTTGTACTCCTTAATTGTAACACTCAATCTTATTGTATAAGAGAGCGTTTTTACTGTAACACTCAATCTTATTGTATAAGAGAGCGTTTTTATTGTAACACTCAATCTTATTGTATAAGAGAGCGTTTTGTATCACTTTCATATGCTTGGAAATAAATAAAAGTGACACTTTTCTTTTTGCCTCTTTCATTATCTTGAACTTTTTGTCTTCAGTTAGACTCATAGAAGCAGAAAATCTTTGACTTTGTCAAAATTATGATGATAATCTCAATAAGTCAAATTTTGTAGGGAAAGATCCTATTTCAAGAACTTTCACAATACTGTCAGAGGTGTAATATTAACTTGACAGACATGAAATAATTTTTGGTGGACCTACCACTTTATAAGAGAAAGTGACAAGTAGAATTGGTACCCCAGGGAGGGTGAACTTTTATCAAGTGTTTGGAATTAACTTGATTGAGCTCAGCTGGGGATTTGATGGAAACACTGTTGATGGTGTAGTATTAACCTAACAATGCTTTTAGGTAGACTTGTTACTCTGTTGAAGAGAATAATAAGTGAGACTAGACTCGTGGGGAATCTAGGAAAGTTTGTTACCGTTAGAGGTGTGATATTAACTTAACTGGTTGAAAGTAGTCTTGTCAGAAGTGTAATGTTAACTTGACAAGGATGTGAGTCAGAGGTGTGATATTAACTTAACTCAGAAGTGTCACTGTCATAGGTGTAATGTTTAACTTGACAGTGAGGGTAATGCTAGAGGTGTAATGTTGAACTTGGCATTAGTCATCTCGACTTTAGCGAGGAAGTCCGAGGAAAAGTCATGGCCATAGGTGTATTGTTTAACTTAGCAGTGACTTGATGCTAGAGGTGTAATGTTAACTTAGCATCATCCATTTCAGCTTCGATATGGAAGTCTGAAGAAAAGTAACTGTCAGAGGTGTAATATTAAACCTGACAGAAACCTGATTACTGTTTAGAGGTGTGGTGTTAAACTTTAACAGTAATTTGTCAGAGGTATAGTATTAACTTGACAAAGATAAGAGCAATTTGAGGACCTGTCATTCTATTGGTGAGAATTGACAAGTGAAAATTTGAAGTGCCAGAGGTATAGTGTTAACTTGGCAAATTTGAAAGTTTGATACTCCGTGTAGAGTTGACAAGCAAAATTTGTACTCGACAAGGAATATTGAAAAGTTTCCATTACCAGAGGTATAGTGTTAACTTAGTAATAGTTGTATTTTGTAGACTTACCATTCTGTGGATGAGAATTGGTAAGGGATTTTGGAGGAAAGAGTGGAGCCAAGTCCACTTAGGATTTTTAGCAAATCCTCAGCTATTAACGGATTTGAGGTGCCTTTACCAACTACCGTTTGAGTTGGGCTAGCCATGCTATTCCCCTCAGCATGATGAGTTGTCGAAGACTTATGTTGGGCTTGGAAGCCAACATTTTCCTCTATCCTTAGCCGTCGGAGGCGTTGGATCAACTGGGAACGTGTTCCTTAGAATTTTTAGCAAATCCTCAGCTGTCAACGGATTTGAGGTGCCTTTACCAACTACCGTTTGAGTTGGGCTAGCCATGCTATTCCCCTCAGCATGATGAGTTATCGAAGACTTATGTTGGGCTTGGAAGCCAACATTTTCCTCTATCCTTAGCCGTCGGAGGCGTTGGATATAAATGAAGAAGCTCTTCTTGTTTTGATCAGAGGTGTATTTTTAACTTGATCAGCGGAAGAATACCATCTAAGGGTAGTATTCCTTTAGGAACCTGCCATTGATCGGCATCATGAGTGTATCGCCATTTGAGGTTATGAGGCGATACGACCCATTTGAGTAGACTGACTCTACTACAAATGGTCCTTCCCATTTGGGTTGGAATTTTCCTTTTGTCTTGTGCGTCATTACCATGGGTCTTCTGATGGCTAAGACAAGATCGCCTTTCTTGAAAGTTCGCACTTTAACTTTCTTGTTGAAGGCTCTGGTAATTCGAGCTTGGTAGAGCTCGATTTGCTGTTGGGCCTGCAGACGCTTATCGTCTAAGGCTTCCAATTCTTGGAGTCGCTGTCGATGCTTCTCCTCGGTTATCATCTCCGCTGTCAAGGCGACGCGTAGAGATGGAATTTGGATCTCTAGTGGGAGCACGGCTTCGCACCCATAGACCAAAGAAAATGGCGTAGCTTTAGTTGGGGTTCGCACAGTTGTGCGGTAAGCCCATAAGCATTCACCCAACTTGTCGTCCCAGTCTCGTTGAACTTTCGAGACGAACTTTTTGAGAAGCTTGCCAATAGTCTTGTTGAAAGCTTCTGCGAGGCCATTAGCGGCAGGATAGTATGCCGTTGAGGACACACTCTGGATTCTGAACTTAGCGCAGAATCTCTGGAAAGCCTGGCTGATGAACTGGGGTCCATTGTCATGTACAATTCGTCGAGGTACACCGAAACGGTAAATAACGTGATGTTTCACGAACTTGATCACGTTCGACGATTTGACCTCCTTCAAGGGGATGGCTTCGGCCCACTTAGAGAAGTAATCGGTTATTGCCAAAATAAATCGATGTCCTTTTGATGATGGTGGGCTGATAGGACCAACCACGTCCATGCCCTACATTTCAAATGGCCAGGTAGAGGCCGTAGAGTGGAGGTACCCTGGTGCTTGATGGATGAAATCGCCGTGCACTTGGCAGGCGTGACATCTCTTGGCATAAGTGACGGCATCGGCAATCATCTTGGGCCAGTAGTAACCCAATCTTTGGAGTCGATGTGCCAGTTTTGGGCCAGGTTGATGGGCTCCACACATGCCGTCGTGGGCTTCTTTCAATACCTCTTGAGCCTCCTTTGGTGAGAGGCACCGGAGCAAGATCCCGTCATGCGATCGACGATACAATGTTCGCGTAATCGCATTATAATAGAATTTGGGGGCTTTCCTTCGAATGGCAGCCGCCTCTTTGGTATCTTCAGGCAGAATGTCGTATAAGACGAAATCGATGTAGGGGAATCGCCAGTCTTTAAGCTCTAGACCGGTTGACAATTCCAGTGCTTCTTTGTCTTGACAATCTCCCTTTGACTCCTGATAGCCCTCGAGAGCATTTCTCGGGCGATATAGGTCGTGGCTGTAGACGAATATCTTCTCCATTGCTCCAGCTGGAAGAGCTAAGGAGGCCGCGAGGGATGCGAGTGCATCCGCGTGCGCATTTTGCCTGCGCGGTACATGGTCGATGTAGAAGTTTGTAAACCCCTCGGCCATGCGGATAGTTGCGTGGTAGTAGGGTACTAGGTCCTCATGTCTGACTTCGTACTCCCCGCGAACTTGGCTGACGATGAGTTTAGAGTCGCCGTATGCCTCGAGATTTTTAACGCCAATCTCATCGGCGAATTGCATCCCAATCAAAAGAGCGTTGTACTCCGCCACATTGTTGAAACAAGGCTCAGTTAATGAGACAGCTCGGGGAATCACATAATTTTGTGGGGAGACGAGTACTACTCCTACCCCTGCCACTATGTGTCCCTTTAGGCTTGTTCTGGATGCACCGTCAAAGAAGAGTTGCCACACTTGACTTTCAAATGACGTCTGAGTGAGGCAGACTTCGGCGATTTCATCTGGGAGATCCTCGTAGAGTTTGGTTGCCCTCGGATCTGGGTGCTCAGCTAGAAAATCCGCTACTGCTTGTCCCTTAATGGCCTTTTGTGGTAGAAAGTGCATCTCATATTGGGATAACAATATGGCCCATTTTGCCAGCCGGCCGTTTAATGATGAAGGCTTAGTCATAAGTAACCTCAGGGGGTTGACTTTTGATATGACGTTTATAGTTTGGCCTACCAGATAGTGCCGCATTTTCTGAATGGCAACACCAGTGCCAAACATTCCTTCTCGATCGGGTTATACCGATGTTCGGCTCCGATCATTGTTCTCCTCAGATAGTAGATTGCTTGCTCACGTCCGTGATCATCATTCTGAGCTAGTAGAGCTCCCAAAGAATGATCCATTGCCCGGACGTACACCAGGAAAGGCTTTCCGGATACCGGAGCTGCAAGGACTGGTGGTTGGGTGAGGTATTGCTTGATTTCCTCGAACGCTTGTTGGCAAGCGTCATCCCAAATGAATGAGACACCTTCTTCATTAACTTAGCGAAGGGTTAGCATCTTCCGGAGAGGTTCGAAATAAACCTGCGGATGTACGCCAATCGTCCCTGCAATCCTCTGAGTTCTTTGAGATTTCTCGGGGGTTGCATCTCCTGGATAGCGCGAACCTTTTCCGGGTCCAAGTGAATTCCGGTGGATGTTACAACAAATCCTAAGAATTGCCACTGGCCACCCCCAGGAAGGACTTTGTGGGATTCATCTTCAATTGATGAGCCCGCATGATGTCGAAGACCACCTTCAGGTCCGCTATGTGATCACCTTTAGTGTGGCTTTTTATCGCGATGTCATCAACATAACATTCCACCGTTTTGCGCATTTGCTGGTGGAAAATGGCGTTCATGGCCCTTTGGTATGTTGTGCCCTGCATTTTTCAGTCCGAAGGGCATGACGGTGTAGCAATATACCCCTAGAGGTGTCCTGAAGGAGGTATGCTTTTCGTCATCAGGATACATTTTGATTTGATTGTATCCTGAGAATCCGTCCATGAAGGACATTCGTTCGAATCCACAAGTATTGTCAATCATGACATCTGTGATTGGCAATGGGAATTCGTCCTTGGGGCAGGCCTCGTTTAGATCGCGAAAGTCGATGCAGATCCGGATCTTCCCGTTCTTCTTGGCGACGGGGACGATGTTGGCTACCCAGTCGGGATGTTGTTCTTCCCTGATGAAGCCAGAATCAATAAGTTTTCTGACTTCTGATTGAATTGCCTCCATTATTTCTGGACGAAACCGTCGCTGCTGTTGTTTGACAGGTTTTACGTCCGGATTGATGTTGAGGCGGTGCATAGCCACCTGAGGATCGAGTCCTGGCATGTCTTCATAATTCCAGGCGAAGACGTCTATATACTCTTGTACAAGAGATATTAGATCCTCTTTCTCCGGAGGTGATAGGCCGTCACTTATGAAGATGGGCTTAGGGTTAGCCTCATCTCCTAGGTTGATCTGAACAACCTTGTCTTCTGTGGGTGGCTCGCGCTGTTCAAAGCGAGTGTCCCAAAGAGCATTTAAATGTTTGATCCAAGGATCTGTATCAGATTGGATCATTTCTTCATTTCCATCTTCCAGGTGGCTTGTCGAAACCGTGTTCACTGAAAGTTCCTTGAAGATGTTGCCGACACTGACATCTGACTCCCAAGATGATGTGTCTGAAGAGTAATCGTTGCTCGACAATCCTTGAGAATCGGAGGCTGATGGGACCGGAGTTGATACATAGCCCAACCCCGGCGCGTCCGATGATAATAATCGGGGGCCTTCCCTTTCGTCACAAAGGACCGAAGTAGCGTCCTCCTTCCTTTGCTGAAGTTCAACCCGGGTCTGTTGGTTAGATCGTACCCCATGCACTTCATCATTTTGAGCGCTTTTGGTTCGTAATGACTGAGCTGAGGGGATTCCTCCTCACTTTCCGAGTCTTCGCGGGGCATTGGCTCAGACGAGATTCGCCCAAAAAGAATTGGTTTTTGGCCTTTTTGTCTGGCTGGAACCATAAATATAGATTCTTGCGCATTACCATTATCTTGGTATGTCTCGAAGGACGACTTCACTGGTACATGCAATGATGTCAAAGCATCTACTGCCGACCAGGGGTCATCGTCTACTTCAGTGCTAGTGTCTGATGGTACTGAATCAGAAGCAAACACAGAAAAATACGCAAAATCTAAATCTTCATTAATATACCAACCGCCTGCATCATCAGCGGAGGTATTATCAACATCGGGCTTAATAATGCCCGTTACAGGTGGATCCAGCTCCCACACGCACTCATCTTTCTCGGGTTCGGTGTCAGCTTCGTTACCAGAGTCTGGCTCCTCTGGCTGCGGGGTTTTATTTGTCTCCACAGGATCCTGGTACAGCAAAGAGTCGGGTGAAATAATTCTCGACCCCTTTGAACGGATACCTTTCGGCAATCAACGTCTGCACCTTTCCACTCCCGTCAATGTATTTCATGACTTGGTGGAGAGTGGAGGGAACGATGGAGTTGCGGTGAATCCACGGTCGTCCCAGCAATAGATTGTAGGAAGTGTCGGCGTCGATGATGTAACATGTCACTTCCGACTTGAGGCTTCCAATCTGACATCTGAGCTTGATTTTCCCCATCGGACGGGTCTGGTTGGCATTGAACCCATAGATAGTTGTCTGAGTAGGGCTCAAACGATGAGTAGGAATGCCCAGATGTTGCATGACCCGGCGAGGCATGATGCTCAACGCGGACCCTGGACTACCTGAATAGGTTCACCTCAGACGATCCAATATACCCTGTGAAATACAGGGGCGATCATGCTTCCCTTTAACCTGCATATCATCTGTTGTGAAGGTAATGCAGGGAGCATTCGGGGAGGTGTGGAGGCAATCCTCTACATCTTCCTCCTTCGGCACCTGGGTCATGAAGACCTCGGCATTTGTCAGAGCTTCTTGTAGAGCTTCTCTGGTTGGCTTGATAGTCTGAGAAGTTCATACAAGGTAATGCGTGCCGGGATGTTGGCCAGTTGAGCCAAAACATCAAAGCGGTAAGGCGTTGTGGATCCTTCCGCTATACCCTTTGGCAGAACTCGAGAAAACCGAGTTTCTTTCTGCTTCTCCACTGTTGGCTTTGTAGAGGGCCTGATTGGCTCTGCAGTGGTTGTGGAGGGGCTACTGCCGTCTCGCCGTACTGTTTCAAGTACGCCTGTCCTGAACGGGTTCCTGCCATCGGTTGTTGGGCTCTGCGGCCAGGACTATTGTTTCCTCCTCGGAGTCGGTTAACGAGGGAACATCAGTCTCGGCTTCTCAAGAGGAGGCACCCACCACATTGCAGGATGAGGCCTTTGCCTTGCCTTTGGATTTCCTGTTGGTCACAGTAGTCCATTGCTGTTCATTGACAAGGTCAGGGTGGACCCACATAATTTCCCCTTGAGGTGTAGGGACGGGTACCAAGCCTTTCTCTTGCTGCTGGTGAGGGTCTGTGTTGACCACTCTCAGCTCTCCTCTTGGAATAGGGGCCACCCCCGCAGGCGTTGAGGGTTGTCTTCCAAACTGGAGAACTGATGTCACATTAGCCGTCACCTTCTTCTACTCTGGTCGGAGTTTCAACACCTCCGCGTCAATCAGAGCTTGAAGGATGTCCTTGAAGACATAGCAGCTCTTGGTAGGGTGCCAGCATCCTGTGGTACAAGCAATAGGTGGGATTGTCGGTCTTGCCGACTTCCTCGGGGCGCCTAGCTTCAGGGAGCTTCAGTCGGTTGCTCTTGTTGAGTAGTTTAAAGAGCGAATCGACATGTTCCTCCTTGAAGGAATATTGCTTGTTGGCGCGAGGCTGACTTGAAGAGCCACTCGCCTTGCCTGATTGAGGTTTGGCGGGAGATTTGGTCTCCGTTGCCAAATTATCCTTCCGCTTTGTTTGGTGGGATGTGTCCGGCGCACGCCTTGTCGACCTTTCCGGCCTAGGCTTACCTTCCTCCGCTCTGACGCGGGCGACAATCTCCTCAGTCTGTTCACCTTGTTGGACTAATTGCTTCCAGGTGCGACTTTCAGCAACTCCTATTTGAGTAAGGAGTGAGGTTTGGAGATTGTGGCGGCATGTTTCCACCAGGGTGGCCTGGGTCATACCGCTTGGACACCAGAGTGCCATGTTCCGAAACCTTTCCACGAAAGATTTGACGGACTCCCCTTTCACTGTTTGGTAGCCAAAAGGGTTGGCATTGTGACTTCGGAGTCATCTTCGAAGAAGCGTGTTAAAAAGAGCTTCTCCAAATCGCCCCAGTTCTTGATAGAACCTTCTGGGAGCTTCATGAACCATTCAAAGGCTAACCCTTTCAGGGTGCCGATGAACAGACGTTCCAGGATAGCATCATTGTCTACTACATTCCCGGTTTGGGATTTGAAGTAGTAGATGTGCTGGTTGGGTGACCCCTTCCCGTCGAATGCTTGGAGGGTTGGAGCCTTGAACTTAGGAGGGTATGGAACTAAGTCCCACTTGGCAGGATAGGGCCGGACCACTCCTACTTCTTGGAGGTCTTTGCGATTGGCAAGGGCCTCGAGGCGTCGCTCCAGTTGACTTATTCTTTTAGCATGAGCCTTCCCCGGGTCTTGGTCGCCCTTAACTTGCGACGAGGACTTGGACGAACTAGAAGTAGATCGCTGCCTCTCCTCAGAAGGTTCGGAAGATGAGCTTCCTCCCTTTCTCCCTTTGCCTTTTGACTTTTTAGGAGGAGACCTCCTTCTATCTTCGAGCAGCTGTGCAATCGCCTGCTTGAGGGAGTCGATAGACTCCTGCTGAGACAGAATCATATCCATTTGCGCCTTCTGGATCTGTTCCAAACGTCTAGCCGTTTCCTCAGGAGTGCCTGTCATGTAGGCAGAAGTCTCCTTCTCGACGGAAGAGTTCGAAGCCCTTGATTCCGCTACGGCGGAGTGAGAATCATTCACTCTAATGCCATGGGCTAAGGCATTATAGTCAATTGGGGGAATGGCCCCAGTCCGGGTGCGAGTGTGTTGATACACCCCTTCCGGTTCAGAGTCAGACTCATCTGAGCTGACTACAGGTTGTTTTCCCTTACTCCTGCTTGTCATATTCGCAGTGAGCTCCGGGTACTCAACGTTAGAGAAGGTTCTCCTTCTGTGGGAGCGTCTTCTTTTAGCTGACGGAGGAATCAGGGTCAGCTGTCTGACTAAAGACTGCTGGTGTACGCCTGATCCGCAACGGCACTCAGAGAGCATATGGATGAGCCGTTGGCAGCAACACGACGAAGTGGCCTGATTGGCACTTCTTTTCTTCGTCAAATATTCCCTCAAATCCATGGGCGGGGGATTGAAAAGATTAGCCTCGCAACGTCGAAGACGGGAGGCATCCATGTGCTGTACAGCCTGGACGCAGGCTTCAGGGACGCAGTTCTTGCGCCGCAGCCGTTCAGCGCGTGTCTGGCGTCTCTGTTGAGACAAGACGCACCTGTCGCGTTGCTATTTGGTGTGTCGGGGCAGAGACACTTGAGAGAGAGTGGGCTGCTGGACCCCACGCCTATGGGAGTGTGCCTCTCGCGCTTGATGAGGCGCGGAGGCTTCACCTTGGCGTTGGGTAAGTTGGTCTTCGGAGGACCTAGCTTGAGGAGTCTCGCGCTTGGGCCGCCAAACGCGGACTTCACGTGCTGGACGTGGCGCGGGCAAGACGCCAGATTGTACGTCGCGTCCAGCCTCAGTCAGACAACCAGAGGTTCCAACTTGCAGCTGACGCGCACGTCTCCTCTGTCGACGCTCAGCATTCCGGTTGCGTCGCGGAGGTGGAGAGAGACCAACAACATCCTGATGCTGAACATCAGAGATTTTAACCACGCGGGTCTCCTGAGAGACGTGGGTGTTCTGTGCGACGCGGTTGGTCGCAAAGGCAGTTGTGCCTGGGACCACGCGAGCCTTCTGAGAGGCGTTGGCGCGTGCACCTTGCTTGGCACAGTTGGCAGCAGGGGTGCCCGAGAGAGCCACAGATTGGGCCTCGGGGCCATTCCCCGTCGAGACCCGGCGGCAGACGCGGGTCTTTGGGCTCTTGGAGCCGGAAGAGAGAAACTCTTCGTACTTCGCCTGGTCGAACTCGACGATGAGCGATTCGACCATCTTCCCCTTACGGAGGACGTCATCCTGCCCCAATTTGCTTATCAGTGACAAATGTAGTCCCCAACGGAGTCGCCATCTCTTGTACGCGCCGGAAAAGAGGGAAAGAGGAAATGCTGTAAAAATTTTCCTTGAATCAGATGAAAAAGATTACAACAAAAACAACTTTTCCTTCCAGTTACAAGGGAGAGAGAATGTTGAGTCTTGAATCCCCCCTTTGTTTAATGCTGGGTTCTTCGTGTGGCGGTGGAGAGTGAATCTTGTTCTCCGTTGACCGGATGACCGTCGGGATCGTCAGGGATCTTCTCTTCGGCTGGTAGAAAGAGTAGCACAGCTCTTGTCTACCAAAACTCTCAAAGAGAAGGTAGGCAAAGAGTAGCTTGTACGCAGCAAGCTTAACGAAGAGTTGAGCTCTCTCCTTTTTCTGCCGTGTCTGGTCGTCTGATTGCCGATCTCTCTATCTCTTGATCGTCGATCCTTGGTCCCTCTCTCCTCTATGATTGCCCATCCCCTGACCTCATAGCAGACGGGGCTATTTATAGAGGTCCTAGGGGGGTGACGTGCCCCCTAAAAATGCTCCACGATGAGGGGCTGACCTCCCCGCTATGTGGGCGGCGACTGGCCCCATAACCAGGGCGGTTATAACTGAGACGCGGGTTTCAGCCCACGCGCCTTGAAGTTGAGGCGCGGGTGTTGAACCCACGCGCCTTGATGCTGAGACGCGGGTGTCTAGCCCACGCGCCTTGATGCTGAGACGCGGGTGTCTAGCCCACGCGCCTTGATGCTGAGACGGGGTGTCGAGCCTACGCGTCTAGAACTTGAAACTCTGCTTTTAATGGCTTGTCTTCTAGTGATTTTTAGACAGCCTACAC